>NJDC01057502.1:168041-180871 GCA_002245475.1 Calephelis virginiensis | reverse complement strand
GCCCATATTTCCGAATATGTAGGAAGAGGCGCAACCAGCACACCCACGACTATCCGACGACACTAAGTCCCGCAATGTGATAGGTGGCAAACCTATCGCCTAACCGCAAGACATTGCCCAACCCGGGGATCGAACCCGGGAGCTGAAGAAGTCAAGTCCGCTAGACCGCTAGACCACGGAGACATCAATTAACATTTAATTGATCATTAAGTCCAAACTTTGTATGGTAAATGTCGGCTTAAGGACAGATTAAAAGGTAATTAACGTCTCTGATTTTAGACCTTATCTTGATATCATTTTAATAATTACATAAAAAAGTAAAAGTAAAGTAAAGTATCTTCACGACCATATCCCCGAAGAGGTAGGCAGAGGTACAACCAAGGCACCCACGACTAGCCGAAGACACTAAGTCCCACAATGTGATAGGTGACAAGCCTATCGCCAACCGGGCACATTACCAATGCCGACCAACATTTTTTTTTTTAGAAAATTGGAAAAACCCAATTTTCTTTTTGTTGGTCGACCCGGGATTCGAACCCGGGACCTCATGCAGTCAAGTCCAACACCCGGACCGCTAGA
This sequence comes from Calephelis virginiensis, assembly GCA_002245475.1. Lineage (NCBI taxonomy): Eukaryota > Metazoa > Arthropoda > Insecta > Lepidoptera > Riodinidae > Calephelis > Calephelis virginiensis. The sequence goes on along the minus strand of NJDC01057502.1, from coordinate 180,292 downwards.
CCACAGAGGCGATAGGTAGAGTTCAATATTGTAGAACGTATGACAAATAAATAAAACTTGCGAGATTAAACTAGTCAGAAATAAATTTTCGCTAAGTAACACTAAGTATTTCATAATTATACTTTAGGAAATACCAATATAGTTTTCCTCAAGTTGTTGTTTGTCCAACGTGTTATTTATGTTGAGGTTTTGAAGTTTAGAAGCATAGTTTAGGCGGTATCGTTTGTTGTTTACGTTTAGTCAACAAGATCATAAAAAAAATAAAAAAAAAACAAAGTTCGACTACATAAACTGTTAATCCCGCGATGGTCCGGGCTCCTTTGTAGAATAGACCATCTGCCTTCCTTGCTAGGCAGCTCGTTAAAGGCGAGCCTCACCGTCACTAATACCGTGACATCTGACTAGGTGGTAGAGTTTAGCAGCGAGTCGCCCGGATTGGTACCACCGCCTTTTCCTGCCGCCATAACGTCATGACGTGTTCCGGTTCGGAGGGTAAGGTAGCCGGTAACCTTACTTTTGCTCGAGGCCTAACATCCCAGCCCCAGGTTTGTAACGCACCATTACCACCTTTGGTGTCTCTAGGCAGCGTGAATTTCTTACCATCAGGAAACATGCCTACTTGTTTGCCTTCCATTATCATAAAAAAATAACATTATTTGTGATGTTATTGATGTTTTGCTATCTTTAAGCACTGGATCACGGTTTTCATTAAATTGTGTTTATTTTGTAAACACGTTGCTAAACTAACCTACAAAGTGTTGGGTTAGCATGACTCTTGTTTCAAAGACAAATCATGTCTAAGCTACACAAACACAATTATTTATTACTAGAAGTTGACCTCGGCTTAGAGTTACTTGCAGGAAGGATATCACGATAAAAAGTAGCATAAACACTCTTTTTTTCCATGATGGCACTCTGTAGCCGAGAAAAAAACAAACATATAAACAAACTCATTTCCGTATATATACTCGTAGCATTGATGTAGATTTAAAGCAAAATAATAATAAATAAGTAAATAAATATGTCAGGACAAGTTACACAAATTGAATTAAACACCAAAGTAAGAAATTTCTATGCTTGTGTTATGGGTGTTAGTCAACGATACTAATACATATAAATACTTAAATAGATACCAGAAAAAATTTAATAAACACCAAGGTCCGGAAATGCAGACATGTAAATATTCATCACACAAATGCCTGTCCCCGTCGGGAATCGAACTCGAGCCTCGCGGTTAGTCGGCGTAGTTAGACGGGTACGTTAGCCACTCGACCAACGAGGCGGTCAAAAAAAATCTATAAATAACATTATATGATATTATAAGGACGAAACATTGTGGTAAGGAATACCCACCGATAGAAAGCATGTAAAAAGAGAACAAAGCTTTATTACTTGAGCTTATATCGCGTACCTAACAATACTAATCTTCTGATAGATTAAATCAAAGTATGTAACCCACTTTTCAAACATAAAAATACCAGAAAAGTACAAATCAAAAATCAAAATTTCTTAACACTAACTCCCTTAGAAATAAAACTTACGCGTCCGTTGATCTGGTGTGTAACTTCACTTTTGATCAACGGGCGCGTAAGTTTTATTATTAGTAAGGGAGTAATTAAAAAGCGGTATAGTTGCCTATGCATATGTACAGCGGTCTTGAACTTAACTTCATGAGGTACGGCCAACAGCACAGAACAATATTACTCACAGAGAAGAACTGTATCTACATATACAATAAATGCAACCATAGCCTTACACAGCTACGAGACTGTGGCGCCCCGTAGGTATATCAAACGAAAACTACTAGGAACGGGTTTTTTTATATTTAATATTTAAATACTTTTTAATTTGTTGATAAAAAAAAACAAATTGCCACTAAAATTTAAAAAACTCAAAATCGTTTATTCAACTTACAAAAAACACTTATAAACGCAAAGGGTACAATAACATTACAATAATTGGAAATTTTAGGGGCAACTCAATTTCTTATCAAATAAGTCAATTATATCATGCACAGAAAATAACAAGTAAAACAGAAATTGTTTTTTCACATTTTAATTCTTATTTTTTTACATTTCATCAATAGTTGTTTTTGATGCAAATGCAAGAAAACAGTAAGAATAGGTTAAGAAAACTGTTATAACCCACATTCATGTCTTCATTTGGCATTTTTTATAATCGTTTACGGACATTTTAAACAAAATTCACCAATTTCTCTATTTTCTAAAAATCACTAGCAAGGTTACCTAAAAAGTTTCCAGGCGTAACTTTAATACGTCGAAGGCCTTTTTTTAAAAATATAAACACTTGAGACCAGTAAAAACACCGTAATCTTTAAATTGGTATGATGCGACGAAATCACAACTCACCTAACACAGAATATCGTCACGAATCAATTAATGTACTCGTATTTATAATAATGGCGGCTTCGGATTTCTAACAAACTCGCAGGCCAGTGTGACCGGTTATTTCAAATAAATAATATAAAAAATCAGCAATTCCCTAATTAATTGATAATTGAGCTATTTATTAAAATATAACGTATATATTATAAATAACAATATTTTAATAACACTTGTATGTATATTATTTTTTTGGTAGTGCAGCCTATATCAGTACACCTACATGCAACCATTTTGTATGTGTTAAGTGCGAAAATACGTCTATACGAGAAACAAGAGCCTGGCCAACAGTAAGCAAACGAAATGTCAGACCCATTTACAACACCTTCAATTTAATACTAGGTGGTCAGATATTTTTTTTGCTTACTGTACCATCTCGAAATTTCGGATAAATTAATTGTGCATATATTATTTTATTGTTATGGTTTTATACGAAATGTCATTATTAAAAAATCATAGCTCTTCGATGGAACTAGAGGAATGTCATACCTAATTTTATGTGTGTGTGTGTAGGCTTGCCACCTATCACACTGTGGGACATAGTGTCTTCGGCTAGTCGTGGGTGCCCTGGTTGTGCCTCTGCCTACCTTTTCGGGGATATGGGCGTGAAGATACTTTATACTCTATATTCGAGTACTCCTCTTTTCCTCTCTGGCTCTTGTGGCAGCAGTTCGTATAAAGCCAATATTTTGGACAGACGTTTTCGAACATATTAGTTAAGTATGATCATCATAATGTTATACCAATGGAGAATTTCACATATGGGAAAACAATATAACGTCATGTAGAGAATTTGTATACTGACCCAATGTGCGCTGCAGCCATCAAAATCTTCCAAAGAACATATTTACTCCCTAGCGAGAGGAATCTACTAGGTGGTAGAATTTCGAAGCGACTCGCCCCGATTGATACCACCGCCTTATCTATTCCTGCCGCCATAACATCAGCGCTTACCGTTGACGTGCTCCGGTTCGGCAAGGTAAAAGGTAAACTTACTATTGTGCGAGGCCTAACAGGTTGGCTTCAGGTTGGCAACGCACCATTACCACCTTTGGTGTCTCTAGGCGGCGTGAATTTCTTACCATCAGGAAATCCGTCAGCTTGTTTTTTTCAATATTATAAAGAAAATCTCCTGCAATCTCAAATGTCAAAACCGTTAATGTGAGTATTTTCTATTAAAAGTAAAACTAATATACTCGCAGACTACAAGTTATTTACAACTTTATTTTACGTGCTGGACAAATAATAACGCAGCGTCTAAAATTAAAATGGAGGCAATTTATTTCTCCTTTATTCTGTTAGTATAGACTACGAAAATTAAGTGCCATGTACAACAGCCTTCGTACAGCTGTAGTAAGTGCTGTATGGTTATGTATGTCTTTGAATTGGTATGCCTTATCTATTCCTGCCGTCACGATACAACAGTACAGATATGAAACACTAATGACACTAACTACACACTTTTGAAACGGCACACTCACACAAACTTACGCATGGAAGAGCCGTTTTTGATTTTAAAATTAAAAACATCGAATATTTAGTAATTATACGGAATTGATGGATATCGATATTTTTTAGATTTAATTTTATAAGCAGTTACATTGCCACTGCTACTGAAAAATTTCAATCTGAAGTCACAATAAACTTTTTAATTATGTACACACAACAGAAGAATAAATAAGATGAAAAACATGTGTTTTTTCGTCACACTACATCGAGACAGTAATTTTTCAGACCCTTTAACTCTGCTCCTTACTAATCACATACTAAAGTGGAGAAGTAAGTTAAAGTAAAAGTAGAAAAAAAAAATATCTACCTAGTATTTCGCCGTGTTGGTCAGGGTCCGATGAGTAGAATAGACCGTCTCCCACTCTACCAGGCAGCTCGTCAGAGGCGAGCACAGGTTAAAATATAGGTCATCACTAACAATACTACTGGTTACTAGTAACTGTTTACTGGTTACTGGTTGCTAGAGTGTAGTGCAGCAACTTGCCCGAGTAGAGATCCACAGCTTTACCTATTTCAGCCACCATAATGACTCTGTCGTGTTCTGGTCCGGAGAGTAGAATAGCCAGTGGACTTGTACAATAGGGCTAACATCCCAGCTACAGGACAGCGACGTACCTGTAACATCTAGGAGAGCCATGTGCCTGTTTGCTGACCTCTCACATACAGGTATCTAAAGTGTATTATTTATTTTAATTACTTGAAAGCATATATATGTAAAGAAAACCTTATTTATAGCAACATTTTTTGTTCTGATTTCGCTCTCTTGAAAAGTTAAACTTTAGTTAAACTTGTACATTGGTAATTTCACTATTGGACGAACGATATCTGATAACAGTATCTTTAATATAGTCCGCTGAAGTTGTGAAAACCTCGCGGCTAAAAACATATTAGCCATTTCAAAAAAAAACAGTATATTTTGGTATACAAAACTACATTTGGCTTTAGGGTAATATGACAAAACATCATAATATATTGTAAATAAAAAAACAATAGATTAAGTATACGTTGATATCGTAATTAAAATAATTGACACGAACAAATGTAAAATAAAATCTTATTTAAGAAATATCGTGTGTCGACATTTATATTTCAATATCGAATAATGCTAGGTGGTAGATTTTCACAGCGACTCACCCGGATTGGTACCTACACCGCCTTACCTATTCCTATCGCCAAAACGTCATGACGTGTTCCGGTTAGGAGGGTAAGGTAGCCGGTAAACTTAATTAATTAATCCTGGCCTCAGGTCGGCAACGCACGATTACCGCCTTTGATGTCTCTAGGCAGCGTGAATTTCTTACCATCAGGAAATGTTTTCAATATGTGTTATGTTATGTATGTTCAATATAATGTTTTCAATAAAATGTTTGCCTTCCAATATCATAAAAAAAAGAACTATCGATATATCGTCCAAAAAACTATTAGTAATTAATATCGATATTTTATCTATAGCCCTATGCTGTAGTAGTGAATGTCGCGTCAAGAGGAATCATCACGTTATTTAATTCCTCAATGTTTTTGGAAATGCCGCCAGTGATTCGTCTTTTGCTGGGTTTAACCATTGCCATGAGATAACCTACATAAACTTCTATTCCATTGATAAAAAAATATGACAAACCTAATGCTTCAGTGGATTATGAAGCTAGAAACATATTAAACATTGTGGCTTACAGCCGCGACAGATAAGTGTGTACAAGTCGTAAATAATATATGTATAGATATAAGGCAGTGGAACCTTACCCAGCTAAGTTAATGTCCTATGAAATCTGCACTTGACTTATACGAGTTGTACGGTAAGGAGGTAGATACATTTTTTTGGGGCCGGTTAGGGCCGTTAGGTCATGCTACCACGTCTTCCGTATTAATTAAGTCTTTATTTCAGTCAGTAGTCACTATTTACAAAGTCATGTCAGGATCTTAAGTGAGTAAAGCTTTGGCTTCGTTACTCAAGCTCATCTAGCGATATTTGGCGGCAGCGAAGAAATACACGATACACTATTTTCCTCATAATTTGTGCACTTTCACTGAACAAAATTAATCTAATTCCCACCTAAAATAACTAATTTTACTAAATATAAACACAAAATTCAATAATTATGAAAAAAATTACGACCATCTTCTTTCTCGATGGCGCCAATACTCCAGATAGATATTTATTTTTTTTACTGCATGCTATGTGAGGTAACTTTTTTGGCTAATATGTTGCTTACCGCAAGGTTTTTATAACTTCACCCAAAAACTAAAAAAAATGCAGAAAAGACTGTGAAAACGTATCACGTAATTTATTAATGAAATCTTGTGATAGAATTGTAAAATGCGTTTTAATTAATTTTATAAATTTTAGCAATAAATGTTCCATTGATTTGAATTTGCGAAATCTCTGTTTAATTGTAGTTCCTGAACTAATGCTTTGTTGTACGACAAAGTAGGTAATCAATCCCAGAGATAATTGCATTCTGTGAATAGTTTAAAATGAAGCTTCCAAAACCATTGGAATTTACTATGGTTACTTAAATAATATTCATGATGTTAAGTTTTATTTATTTTGTACAATTGATATTTTTTAACCATTAGACTAGGTTTGTTGCAGTATCTAAATATTCAAATAGTGCATCAATTTTTCGCAATCTATGTTGCCGATACCCTTTTGTTTAAATAGTTTGTCAATCTAAGCAACTTAAAAAATGTGTTATATATCAGAAGTTTTAAACATTTAAATTGTTCATCATATTGTCGCCACTGGTTATGACAGCGCTGTATATGTAAATTTAAGAAATAAAATGTTATAGAAGATAAAACAGCTCCATATGCTAATTAAAAGAATAAAATGCAAAACAGCGTTAAGAATTGTTAAGTCACAGATTTTATAGAAGGCTGATTATAGTATTTGTTATCTGTAGAAGAGTGTGGGATTTTTTGATTATTCCCGCCTTTTCTTTTGTTGAATGATAAAGTATTGTCTTTGATATGTAAGTGTGTGTAATTTTTTTCTATATAATATGTCATATGTACATTTCTTTGATATATCAATATATTCAGAGCAAAATTTGTTAACAATAAAATGTACATTTCTAAACATTCAAATAGTCCTTTAATTGACACAATCCGTTTTATATTACAGATGTCCTAAACATTCAAAAAGTTAATTAATATTATACAATCTCTGCTACATTTCAGATGTTCTTAACATTTAAATAGTTCATCAATTTCTCATCATGTTCAACAATGAAAACCAATTGAGGCTTATCTAGACGACAGTCGCTTCGGTATGCGACATATTCCGATGAATATTAGGTTGTGGTTCGGCAATCAGCATTCTACGGTAGTGAACGAACTGCTCAGAGTTGATTAACTCATGAAATGGATGTAGGTCGATTAACTTCACATTCAATAACGCTGAATTTGAATTCTTAAATCTCTGACAACAATTCGTTAATTACACTAAAAGCGACTATCAAAGCTGATGATACAGTGCTGTTTGCTAATGTAATAGCTATTATTTACAGTAAACAAGCTACTGGATTATACTTCAAAGCAGTCGGGAATCAAGAAGGGAAATTATATTCAATTATACGTCTGGAAGCCAAATAAACACACAGATCTCCTGATGATAGGAAATGAATCTGATGGTAAGAAACAAATTAGGGAAATATGGTAAGAAAGGGCACCATAAGTAATGTATGTGGCAGTAAAACTGTGTTGCCTTCTTGAGACTGGGATGTTGAGCCAATTTAATTTATTTTAATTGATAATATTAAGGTTATTTACAACTAACGGTTACCTGTGTTTTCTGTTTAAGTTATTCAGCATTACATCAGAACTCCTTGTATAAAATAAAAAGTTAAATTAACACGGGTAAAAATAGCCTATTTCAAGACGTAATCTATTTCTATGAAATGTTCATTGCAGCCATTCTAACATGAAAACGGAAAACGCAAACTAACTTTGGTTTTATAACATTATCAATGATATTATAAAACTATTTACAGTAGGTAGAATGATATATTAAATTTGTTATACACAATCCTATTCCTTAAATTTGTAGTAAAATTTCGTTGTTAATACGTGTAATATTCAAAGCTTTGTTCACATGCTTTAAGTATTTTAAATATTAAGCTCATGTCATATTCAACAGTGAAATCCAATAGAGTTGGATGATATTATCCAGAATGTCTGCAGTCGGCGCGCCGCTCAGGTGTGCGACACATTCCGACGGATATTAGACTGTCATGGCTCATTGACACTGTACGGTTATGAACGAAATATTCACGATTACTTTAGTAACGAAATGGATGTAGATTGATCACCCTGATATTTAATTGGTGTCTTTTTTAATATCAGATCTATTAAAAGCAGATTATTGTAATAATGCTGTTTGCAAATTCAAAATTTATGTTTGTTCGAGAATCAATTCAATTCAATGAAATAGGTATGTTTAATTCAATTGAATCTATGCAAAAGTTCTTGTGATGCGTCTATATAATTCTAAAAACTACCACCGGATCGGAACGCGGCCACTCACTGACAAGATCCGGCGAAAGAAACTCAGCGGTCTTTTTTCTTATTCTTTTTTCTTTTCAATTAATCCCAAGCATTTCTGTCTTCTAAATATTCTAAAATCTTATTATAATCCTTAGCATACAACTTACATGTAATTTTTTTTAATTTATTAAAAGGCAAGTCTTTAATATGCTTAAGAAGTTTATGGTAAAAACGTATATATTGGCCCATGAAAGAATAACTGGATAACCTTGTTTTTATTCCTCGTATTTACAGCATGTACATCACAATTTTTCTTAAACAAATTTTGTATTTTTATGGACATATAATAAGTTTTCAAAATTATACACTTACTACCTAGTATTTGATATGTCGAAGTTCGGGTCCTAACCCAAAGAGTTTGGTCATGGAAAGACGAAGACAAATAAGCGTTTTACGTATATGATCCGATTAAAATAAATCGCATAATGCGTAAAACTAAAATCAGTGAAACATGCCACATTCAAAGAAGTCTGAAAGTAATGGGAAATTAGAACGTTGAATAAAATTGCCGATTTAAGAACGGTTATCGATATATAAAACTGCTACTAACTAAATAACATTAAGAAAGTTTTATACTATAGTTTATTCAAGTAACACATTTTTTACTTTAAATAGTTGTAGCATATTTTGGCATGCTTATTGTAAAAGCATGAAAGAAAGATATTGTACATAAATTTCATATCACAATAGATGAATTTTGATTTGCTTATTAGCAAGAGATGACGCAGTTGGCACGCAATTTCAGTGTGCTACACATTCCAGAGTATTTTAGACTGTCACTTCTGACTCGGCATTTTAGGGTTGTGAATAAACATGTCATAAAGCAATCGTATATTATTCAAAGAGATTGCAGTCGGCGCGCTGCTCCGGTGTATTACACATTCCGGCGAATATTAGGCTGTCGTGGCTCGGCGTTTTAGGGTTACTTATAAACTGATGTAAAACAATACTTACTACAATATATGATTATGATACTCGTATAAATAGTTGTGTCTGTTTCGCCACATCGCAACATTTTTGCGTGCGCAATAAAGCTTGATTTACACGTACCACAACTATTCCACAGCTGCATAATGTAGCCGGGCGGAGTTTTGTATTGAAAACGAAAAGTCTAATTTACATGGAACTAATTTTACAATCATTATCGACCTACAATACTAGAACTAACAGCGACAGCAACGACTCCTCTTGGAGATTTTGTTCAGTCAAAACATGTATATCAAACTAGCACTACTCACTAGCGACATTGCATTTACCTTCATATTTGTGACGGTACCACAAAACTATAGAAACACTATTCACATAAAACCACTCCTTAATGAGTTTACTTGCTGCAACGTGGTTTTATTGTAGTGCGTGTAAAATAACACTGAGGGTGTCTTTATGCGTTGCTTCGAGGCGTCACAGTAACGCCCGTGAGTTAATTAACTCGTGAAATTGATATAGGCCGTGTAAACTCAGCTTTAATTGATGCTTAATTTGATTTCATTGATCGGCTCTGTCAATAGCTGGTATGAGATAAAACCATAATTAATTCTGTTTGTGTAAATTGGACGCTCGAACACTCTATTTTGCCTTAGATTATTGACACGTGAAAATCAATTTCTATAACATTCAAAGGCATCTTTCAAATTTGAGTGATTAACATTTAGATGTTTGTTAAATTTATTTTGGTATCTATTTAAGTATTTCTATGTATTAGAATAATTGACTAATAACCATGACACAAACAATAAACATATTATAATTTTCTTACTTTGGAGTTAGATTCAATTTGTGTAACTTGTCCAGGGATATTAATTATTTATTTAGAAATTGGTATTACACTTAAAACGTGTACTTTTGCATGTTTACTTTATATACTTAAGGAACGGGCATATGTGTCTCCTGATGGTAAGAGACAACTGTGGCCTGTAGACACCATAGATGCTATAGATGCGACGCTGTGATGTGGCCGGGATGTTAGTCTAGCCTACCCTTCGAACTGGATCTTGACAGTCATTACTGCAGCAAGAATAGGTAAAGCGGTTGATTTTTACCATTGGAAGTCGCTGCAAAGCTAAATAAAGCTAAATTAAAACTTAAAATTTGGATATTAAAATGGTCGTACTCTTCAACAATTCAACACACACTATGTAGTTGTAATCACTACATAGTATAAAACAAAGTCGCTTCCTAAGTTGCTATGTCCTTTTGTATGCTTAAATCTTTAAAACTACTCAACGGATTTTAATGCGGTTTTTTTTAATAGATAAAGTGATTGAAGAGGAAGGTTTACATGTATATTTCATAACCGTGCGAAGCCGGGGCGGGCCGCTAGTAAACGACATTTCTGTCGACAACATTAAAAATTGCGTGTAGTAGTGTGTATAAGTTGGAGAGTGAAGAATGTAAGGCTCAATAATCAGTATGTTAGACAAACAGGTAATTTTTAATAATACTTACAGAATTATTAATGTCATTATTATTAATGTCAAGAGTCTCCGAAACCGGCTTGTTTGTATAAAAAGGTTAATTAATGTGAAGGAAGCTAGATTTGTCAGGATCATGAGGTCTGGCACTCGATACTCTCTGCCTACCCCGTACGGGACTTGTCGTGAAGATTTGTATTGTATTTGGTAAACATCTGAGAGAATAAGGTCATACATTTAACCCAATACCAAATTTTTTAACCCTACAATACTGAAATAAAAGAATGAATTAGAAGCCTTACAAATAAATAATGTTTTAGTCGTATTATCATTATTGTATTCTTGACAGCTTATTCTTTATATTGTGTTGAAATTCCCCTCATTGTTTATTTTTATTTTGTAACGTTACATAATTTTCTTTTATTATTGTTTAATTTAAATTAATAACACAATTAATTATTTATTTTTTGTTATGACTTGAAAATCAGAAGGAATATTATTTTATAATTTTGACATGGCCATTTGTTATTTTTTCTTTTATTTAACCGACTGTAGCATAAATAATTAAGTTATAAAAATGTATAAAACAGTCAATGTAATCTGATAATGTTTAAATGATTGAAAGCAATTGACATGATATTTATTATTTCCTCATATTATGGTTTTTATTTCCAACTTAGTGGAAAAAAGCAATTATTAGCAAACCATTATATTACCGTATTAAAGTTTTTTATATAATAAAATTAAAATAAAATAAATTTACGTTTACAAATCAAAAATATCATGTTATAGTTTAAGTTTTAGACCTGATGATGCTGTTATAAGCGAAACCGGTGGGCTATTTATAAAGTAAAACAGTACAAGTGTTTCTTCATTAAAAAATATGAAATAATATTTTGAGCGCAAAATCAAACACACAAATTGTGAAATATATGAATAAACAACGTCTAAGTACACAACAAATTAAGGAATTTCTCTTGATTTCTTTAAAATTCCGTCATTCATTTACACTTCACATCAAGACTTGCCGACAAATTACCACCCCGAAAATACGTTTTTTTTTAAATATTTTAAAACTAGCTGCTACCTGCGGCTTCGCCCGCGTTTTCACAGAAACCCGGTGTGCGATCGGGATTTAAAATAGCCTATATGTTAATCCAGGTCACAATCTATCTGTCTACCAAATTTCAGACAAATCCGTTCAGCCATTCGAGCGTGAAAGAGTAACAAACATCCATACATACATACTTACAAACTTTCGCATTTATAATATTAATGGGATTGTTTTACAGATGTTAGAAATGGACTCACACACTGAAAACAATATAAGCGTCGAACGTGTACATCCTCCTTTTTTTGTAGTTGTAGAAAGAGTTGAATACTTCAC
>NJDC01057502.1:124618-167905 GCA_002245475.1 Calephelis virginiensis | reverse complement strand
CATATACTCGGAATTTGGTCACGGAATTTTGTTTCGAGACTTCGAAACATATGTCGAAAAAGAATTTCTAAGATATGTGGCCCACCCATAGAAATAGAAATATATAAAGATGTGCAACAATGTTCTGTAGCAAATTTGGTATATATACTAAAATACCGTTGAGATCGACATATAACTAAGCAATATCTCTTTATCTCTTTTTAACAAATCTGGATATTATATATGCTGAAAGAGATAGTGATATTTTTGTTGATGCTCATTTTCGCATAAATTTAAAGTGAAGTCTTGACAGTCCTCATGCTTACCATGTATGTCAAATTTTGTTTCAAAGTTGATAGTTAATGTACTATCGGATTTTTCGATATTTTATTTTAGGAATGGAAATAGAGTTGTAATGCATGTAATTTCTGAAGTATAAAAATTACGAGTTAGAGTATACGATAGGTAAGTCAGATATCAAACAAAAGGATTTGTCAAATCGTTCCCAATTCATAAGATTAGTATTTGATTATAAGGATTTGTGGTTTTTTTATATTTATTTATGTTTTTAAGCGTTTTATACGTCCAATAAAAACATAATAAAACAAAGTAATATATCTGTTATATTTCTATTTTCTAATTTATCTAAGTTTCTTAATAAAATAATAGAAAACGTATGTTTTTTTATTTATACTTACCCATCAGAAATTATCTTTTGATAGAAATAAATGTTGTTGAGTTATAAAGTGTTGAAAGATACTGATTTCCGAACAGCCATAGTAATATCAGAACGGCAGCCATATTCTGTTTTAATGGAAGGTTTTTTCGTAGGTATTTCATGTCCATATATCTAGAGGTCAATTGGCGCACCCAGGCACAACTAACATTAACTGCTATTTCTTGACACGTTATTCGGCTGTCAGTTTCTTAACCAAGTGACACGTTATTTAGCAAGAGTTCTGAAGTGTGAGCACTGAGAGTTTTGGCGCCATCGTGAAAGAAGGTGGTCTGTTTTTCATTCGTAATTATTTAATGTTGTGTAAATTACGAATGACATTTGTTAATTTATGAAGAAATTAGTGTATTGTGTATTTCCTCGCTGCCGCCAAATCTCATTAAATTAGCTTGAGTAACTAAGCCACCGCTTTAGTCAAGACCCTGACATGACTTTGACTATGACTGAAAATGAAAGAACTTTCCCCGTGTTAGTCCGGGCTCCTTTGCAGAATAGACCATCTGCCTTCCTGCCAGGCAGCTCATAAAAGGCGAGCATAGGCTTACCGTCACTAACACCGTGACATCTGACTAGGTGGTAGAGTTTTGCAGCGACTCACCCGGATTGGTACCATCGCCTTACCTATTCCTGACGCCGTAACGTCATGACCAACACGGGGAAAATTAAAATAAATAATAAGTAAAAGAATTTATTATTACGGAAGACGTGGCAGCAGGACCCTCATGAACTAACTCATCCAACACCTACCTGTTAGACTACAGAGGCGAATTAAGGCTTCAGTGACAAACAAATTTTTTTCATCACAAAGTGTCTATAGTCAAGTTTGTAAAACATTAATAATGTAACCACAATGCCTTGAAATGCAAATATAAGCCGGATAATTCATTATACGGGTAATGTTTAGAAGTTACCTTATTTTATGGCTCAAGAAGCACCTTAGTAAGGCTTAGGGCTAAATAATACCCGCTACGTGTTTATTGTCGAGGGAAAGTTATGTAATAAACTGTAAAATTTTAACACTCTTCCTCTTCTTTAAAAATTTTCATACATGATTTTTTTTAACTTTTTTTAAGATAAGGCAAACAAGCAGACGGATTTCCTGATGGTAAGAAATTCACGCCGCCTAGAGACACCAAAGATGGTAATGGTGCGTTGCCAATCTGAGGCCGGGATGTTAGGCCTCGAGCAAAAGTAAGTTTACCAGCTACCTTACCCTCAAAACCGGAACACGTCATGACGTTATGGCAGCCAATCCGGGTGAGTCGCTGCGAAACTCTACCACCTAGTAATAGTAACTTAGGAAAGTTCCAACTTAGTCATGATAAATTTTAGCGTGTCTGTATTCGCATTGACGAATAATTTCCTATTGACTATTTTCAGTTAACTTTAGCGTAATATTTGTATTAATTTTAATAAGTATTTCCCTGGTGAATATTTTTTTTTATATTTATATTCGTCTTTGTCTTTTGCTTCTTTTCTTTTGTGTCGTGAAATAGTATGAGACCTCGATATGTTGATTAAACTGCAGGAACAAGTACAAATTCGTATATAACACGTATATGATCCGTAGATAACCATTACCTACATACACCATAGATGCTATCGGTAAATCGCTGTCATTTGGACGGAATATTAGAACTATTTTGCAAGTATTGGCTATCCTACCCTACGAACCGGAACATGAAAAATATTTAATGGACTCTCCTGTAGAATTTCTTAAACTGTAGCCACGTTGTTGTTGCACCGAACAAGCGATTTGTCTGTATGTTACTGTCCGTTTTTTTTACAATAAATAATTACAAACAATGTAGAAATGACAGTAACAAGTAGATACAACATTTTTCTGTGACAATACAACGTTGTTCGTTGTATTATCACAGCTCCCGGCTCTCCTGAGGGTAAGAAACAAACGTGGCCTACAGACATCTTGAATGTTGTAGGTAGCAGCAGGTAGGTAGATAGTTATTTATTGCACCTACTTTACAAGTCATGGTGGCTAAAGACTAAAAACTGTCTATTACAATCAAAAGAACCGTGTCCTTGCTCATTGTCTATTCAGTTTTTTTTATGATATTGGAAGGCAAACAAGCAGACGGATTTCGTGATGTTAGGAAATTCACGCCGCCTAGAGACACCAAAGGTGGTGATGGTGCGTTGCCAACCTGAGGCTGGGATGTTAGCAAAAGTAAGTTTACCAGCTGCCTTACCCTTCAAACCGGAACACGTCATGACGTTATGGCGGCGGAATAGGTAAGGCGGTGGTACCAATCCGGACGAGTCGCTGCTAAGTTCTACTACCTAGTCAGATGTCACGGTGTTAATGACGGTGAGCCTATGCTCGCTTTTTACGAGCTGTCTGGCAAGGAAGGCAGATGGTCTATTCTACAAAGGAGCCCGGACCAACACATGGAGGTTATTCAAATCATGAGAACTGTTGATATTATTTAATAAAAAATATAATATTGATAACTAAATCATAATCTCTATTTTCTCTTTCTGCTCTCTCTCCGTTGTGCCAGGTGAATTAAAGTGCCACATTTAGTTTACCGACATTCAATGAGTGTTGGGAGTTTCATTCCATTGAAATTGGTTTAGTTTTGATAGTATGAACGAGTTTGATAGTTTTCCAATAGAATTTGTACAAACTTTTGATTGTACCGGTAAACGGTATGAACCATGAATAACTACAATGAACAGTAGTTGTTATAATATATAAAGTACTATATATCGCAACAAAAGTATTATCATAAAAAAAATTTGCCAAGACGAAACCGGTTCACTTTGTCAAAAAGTTATCAATTGTCATTTAGAGCCAAGCTTCTAACTCTACATGCTCCAGCTCTACAAGCCCTAAGTTCACAAACTTAACAGCTTAGTTAATTGTTTTGATATGCTGCTTCATCACTATTACAGTTATGAATAAAACAATTGTTGTAAAGACAAGTAATGAACTATGATTTATTTTCTCAACTTATGATCATATGATATTAGCGTTTCGCTTCGCTTTATCCAGTTGTGGAACTCATAGACATTTTGAATGTGATATTAATAGTTTAGTATTAGTGCCTAATACCACCAAATATTCGAGGCTCGGGTTTGATTTCCTACAGATGTTTCTCTGTGTTTAATATCGTTGACTAAGACATAAACACAAACATGTGATTAGCTTACTTTGTGTTAGATAGATATTTTTTATGATTTGACCTGAGGTATTTTTTGACGTTTGTATATGCTAAGTCAGTGGCGTAGCGTGGACTAACTTATACATGGCAAAAGTTGCATGGGCGAGGCCCCCTTCCGTTCGTTCCCAAAAGCTAACCAAAAACTTTATCTAATACTTATATTATTACACCAGGTTTTACCAAATATGGTTTCACTAAATTTGATTTTTCAGGCTATTACTTAATTTAATAATAAGCAAAGATTTTAAATCATGTAGTGCGAGGCCCCTTTATGTGCGAGGTCGTGGGCGCAGGCCCACTTCACCTACTCTACTGTGCTGAGTCAAAAAAGCTGTAAATACTAGTTTGCTAGACTGTGAACAAAATTGGAAAATACTGTTTTGAAATAGTCAGTTGGAGATAAAAGTTAGTTAAGTAACGATTCTCTTAAAGTGAAGTAACAATAATACAACAAAAAGTAAAATAACAAGTATAGAGCTTTTTGGTGATAGAGTTTTTGACGTGACAACGTTTTAAATTAGGTTGTGGCTCGGAGTCACTATTGAAAAAGTGTAACGCCCGCTCACGTCTGTTACGATGAGTCACCGAACGAGAGAGAGGTACAACGTTTTAGTAAACAAAATATATTTCTATAGTTAAAATTTGTGCATCCCTTTTTTTAATCAATTCCTTGTTCCTATTTTGCAATTTAATAATATTCATATCAATAAATATTTTACCGAGAAAAAGACGTTGTCACGTAAAATCTTTGCCCGTAAAACCGACTTTACAAGCAACATTTTTTTTATACAATAAAATCAGGCAAAACCAAGTTGGCATAAAATGTCAGTCTACGTACAAAAAGGTCATAATTTATTACATGTATATAACACTATAAATAAAAAGGTTATAAAAAAATTGACAAAACTGACGTGAAATGTAGCAAAGAACCATCTCGATCATGCGGATTTTTTGTTTAAAATCTGACTTAAACAAAAAATTCGCATCGAATACGGTTCAACAGTTAAAAAGTTTGATGCCACAGACATACACACGCAAACACAGACACGTCAAACTTATTAAATCCCTATTTTCCAACGATGGTTAAAAATATAAACATAATAATAATAATATCTTTATTGTACAAATAAATTATAAAACCTTTACACATTACATTGACTAATAAAATATATTAGATACAAAAGGCATGTTATACATAGATGTCTAACAGAAATATAAGTGTACCGAAAAACAAACAGTTACAACTTCACAGGCAAACCCTGGGAAAAGACAATTAGTTAATAAAACCTAGTAAAATTGATAAGTTCGTTACATTTGATTTATTTAATAATTTAAAGTTAAATATCATGTTTAGCAAAAAAGTCACATTTAACAAACTTAATACAACTGACAAAAGACGTACAGTCTATGTGGGTTTGGTAAAGTGCTTATGATTAGCAGATTTAACTTTTTGAACAACAGTTAACGAGTTAACTTTTGGGTTAACGTTACCTTCCTCTGTAAATTGACGTAGTTTCTAGTTTCTCTTTAAACTCAAATTAGTTGCACTTATCTGCTTTCATCAAGAGTAACTAACCATACATTATCTATCGTAGGCTAACATCTTCGCATGACAGCGACGCACCTGTAACATTTATGGTGTCTATATGCCACGGTTATCTCTCACCATCAGGAGACTCGGGTTTTTATTCTCGTAGTATACACTAATAGTAATCCACTCTTAGTTTTACAAAGGAAGCATTAAATCTCGATATCTTACCAAAGTTTGAAAGCGAAGAAAAGCTTAATCCCGGGACTTTAAGTTTGATAGTCTCCAGATGTTCCTTTTTTTATCAAGATCAGAAAATCGATGAGCAAAACTCAAACTTACTTGGACAGGAAATGTTTATTATGGAAGGACGAGTGCGACAAGGACGGAAGGATATTGCTTATTTATATATATTATTGACAACATATTTGAAACATTTTACAATGGATTTTTTGCTGGGAATACTGAAATGATGTCCATTTTTAGTAGAGTCCAGTAAAGGAGGAGTATAGGAGATATTCAATATAATATGACTGTATGTTTTTACACGATTACCCGGTCAATAGCCAGTCGATTTTAATGCCTCTCTTTAGAAAGATAAGTCATCGTTCCGAGTTTGTTCCATAATAATTTTATTATGATCCCAATAGTGGATTTTAAGTTATAATCTATAATATAAAAAAGAATGGCTAAATGTGTTGGTAAGCGCATAACTTTCGAACGTCTGAACCGATTTGACTAATTTTTTTTGTGTTGTTCTAGTTATTGACAGAGGTAGGTTCTTATGAACAGAAAAGCCGGGAAAATTTAAGGGAAAATGGGAAAAACAATACTTTATTTTCCCCATTCAAACTAAACGGGTGGAACGAAATTCGCAAGAACAGCTAGTTAATAATAGATACATTTTTGTTTATTCTACAACTACAATGACATCTTACGAAAAAAGAATGATCAATCGGGACTTGCTAATCAAATAGTTGGAGTCGGCGTTAGTAGTTTTAATGGGCATGGTTATATATATTTTTTTTCAAGCTTGGAAAATCTTTTTTTTATGTTATAGGAAGGCTAACAAGCAGACTGATTTCCTGATGGTAAGAAATTCACGCCGCCTAGAGACACCAAAGGTGGTAATGGTGCGTTGCCAACCTGAGGTCGGGATGTTAGGCCTCGAGCAATAGTAAGTTTACCGGCTACCTTACCCTCCGAACTGGAACACGTCATGACGTTATGGCGGCAGGAATAGGTAAGGCGGTTGTACCAATCCGAGTCGCTGCCAAACTCTACCACCTGGTCGGATGTCACGGTGTTAGTGATGGTAAGCCTATGCTCGCCTTTTACGAGCTGCCTGGCAAGGAAGGCAGATGGTCTATTCCACAAAGGAGCCCGGACCAACACGGGGGGAAGCTTACTACCGTAGGACGGTTCTTCATCCTTAATTTAGTCCATCCTTTTTAGAGATTTCTCATTTGCTTCGAACTCTTGTTATCGCAGACGTTCAGGAGCAGTGGAGACTATTTTCCATCAATCAGTTTATTTGGTCGTACGCCTGTTTTGGAGTTTTTTAAAGAAAACGGATACATACAATTATACATACATACATACACTTTTTTATAGAAATACAAAAATCTATCTTTACATTAAGTACTAGCTGTCCTAACGAACTTCATTCCAACCGTTCAATTTGTATGGAAAAAATTAAACGTTTTTCTCATTTTCCCTGCAAATTTTTTTCTCTTCATAAAAACCTTTTCCTGGCAATAACTAACACAATAAAAATAAAAACTAAATATTAGCAAAAACGGTCCACTTGCTCAGTTATGCAATTAGCAACGTATTCAGCGATTTATTTTTATATTATAGATGCCTGTCCTTTATCGGAAATCAAACCGGATTCGTGAATAACGAACCAAATACTACTTCGAACAACGAGACATTTACTTATCCAACGGAAAACATCCTCACAACATATCAATTACTTTCTAACACAAAACAAATCCAATTTACTAGAAACATACCAGGAACAACACTTTGACAAACATAAAATGTTATCGTAAGGCCACACACAATGTGAGAAGTGGGATTGACATGGGACGATCTGATAAGATTTCTCTCGTGGACTGACAAACTGTAGGAAATAATATATAACCGTCATATATCGTATACTTTCTGTCCTTGTTCCCGGTGAAGTTTTATTTATGTGCTTGTTAAACTCCGACGGGAAAAGGGGTGTTATGAGTTTGACGTGCCTGTGTGTCTGTGACATCGTATCTTTTGAACGGATGTACCGATTGTGATGCCGATTTTTTTATTGCATGTTGATATAATCGAAAAGGTTTTCAGCTACATTACAAAAAACTTTATCGAGGTGTATTTAAAATGTTTAATTTATGTGCTATTTATATTTCTTTAATAAATATTTGCTTGCTTTTGTACAATCTATTGAGGATAGTAAAGCCCAGTGCAGCAGGTCAATGTTTGAATAAATGCTTATTCCTATTTCGCCCTAAATTTAGTGCCCGCAATTGTAGTGTTATGTTGTGAAGAGTAGAGAATTAGTTAACTTGCTCACTAGGCTTGCTAAGACAGTAACAGATCAGTATCATCTTTATTGTTTATATTTAACAGTTAAAAGTAATATACTCTCCTAAAAGAACACGCACAATATATCACTTGTGCACTTTAATAAAAGAAACTGAGCACCAAATATGACTAATTTTGTTTAATAGGAACTTGAAATTCAATAATGATAAAGAAAATGCGTCTGTTGTTTCTTTGGGTTGAGTAAAAACTCTCCGTTTAAATTTTTTAAATAAATTAACTGTTTACTGTACCACACAGGTACCTACTCAATGGTTGATCGGTACCCATAATGAAATGAATTTTCATAAACTAACTTACTTACCTACCTACTTAATGACTATAGTTAATATACATCAAATTTTAAAGAATTAAGACAAATAAGCTTTTCACTTCAGTTATTTCCATTTGGAAAGCTGTTTTAGTTGCTTTTTAAACTAAAACGTTTTCAATTTACTGTTACACGGGAAAATGTATTTCACTTTGCTCAAAGTATCTTTTACACAATCTATTTGATCAAACGGTTGAAGAAGAGTTCAACACTAGATATCTGACCTGAGCCACATCGTCTGTAGATTCTTTGTGGATAATATTTTATTCAATGAACTGTAAATGTCCATAATTAAGGATTGCGCACATTTGGACAGGACGCAAAACGTCGGCGGATTTTTTGGTACTAAGTGCCAAAGTGTAAAGTAAAAAAGAAGAATGGCAACACTACTTTAAAAAAATTATGTACCGACTACAAAGTATTCTGAACAAAAACAGTAAATTGTCACTTAGAAATAAGTTGACACTATAAAAGACTTGCATACGACCCATACTGTTATATGCAAGCGTAGCTTTCGCTCACCTACCTAGGAGAACCCTTTACCCACTACCAGTTGTTCAGATTAAATTCTTACGACTAGCCACTGGCGCACCGTGGTACATGCGCAACGTAGATCTACATTTAGACTTGGAATTCCCTAGTCTAACGAAGCACTTCCAAGAACTCTCGCGTTCCTATTTTTCTTAAGTTAGAAAATCACCCGAACCCTCTGATGGCAGCAGCCAATAATTACGTCCCCGAGACGGATCCACCTCTGCTTCGCCGGAGGCCCCGTCACGTGATCTTAGATCACCGAGGCAAGTGCCTCATACAACACTACATACATTAAACCGCCGCCGCCGGGGGCGGCAAAGACCCTTGTTCCGCCCTGGGCGGAACACAAACTTGATGTCCTCTTCTGACACAAACCAAGATCCCACCCTAAGCCTAGGTACGGATACGGTCTCACAGGAGACACCCTTAGGGTGGGGGTCCCAGACCCCACCCAAAATTCAATCTCTGGCCGAGCACTCTGCTCGCTCACTAGCCCGGTGACGTTGTAAAAGTCGTTAGACGTACACAACAGTAGACATTTCGAAAAAAAAACAAATCTACTTTAAAATCTTCAAGTATGGAAAGTGGCGCCTCTGCTAGCTATCGTAGAAAACTTTAGCGTTAATATGTCGTTAGTCATCTATTCACATTATTCATATCGCTTTTACTCTCCTTTTTGGTGACTGTGGGCCGCATCGCGGTCTGCGTGCGTGGTACCGGGCTAAATCAGCTGCCGAAAATGTAGGCGGATTATTGCGCTGCGCTACGCCCCGTCCCGGCTCTTCCAAATGTGCGCTATCCTTTACGAATTGCAAAAAATCGTCTCCAATTTTCGTCCAACTGTTAATAGCTGTCAATTTTAGAAACTATTACACGGCATTCAAATAGAAAACACACAGACGAACTTATCTAATAAAAAAACTGATATTAATTTTGAGCGTGTTGTCATTAACGCATAGTAGACCATAGCTCCTAAAACACCTACTATACATATAATAAATATGTAGAAGAGTGAATTCTGTGTATTGAAGGGCAGGCAGTTACACAAGTCAACCCACGACTAGCTAAAAACACTAAGTCCCACAATGTGATAGGTGGCAAGCCTATCGCCAAACGGGCATTTATCCAATCCCAGGTAACTTTATTTTCATTGTTTTTTTTATTTTGTAAGCAGTAGTTATGTGTTTTAGAAATAGTTTATCCAAGTTGTATGTTTTGTTATTTAGAAATTACAGATACAATAACACTCAGTTTATATAAACTAACCAAACAACTTGCAATCTGGAATGTAGAGAAACATTTGAATATATAGGTCATAGCTGGTGTTCGAATTTTGTAATAAATTTCAACCTGCCAATATTATGAATGCGAAAATTTGTCTGTTTATTACGATTTATGTTGATTTACTTATTCAAATCGGGTTAGCATTTACTACAGACAGTCGCAAACGAAGTCGCGGGTACACCAATTGTAAATGACGCTATAGAAATGTCTGTGCTGCATCGGACGAGACCCTTTTAGATAGTAGGTTGACGCGTGCAAGGTGCACGGTGGAAATATGTGTCAAGTACGGTGGCAACCCACCATTATAAATTAATTAATAATTGAATATTATCTATTATTGTGTATATAAAATGTATAGTAAAGTCTGATCCACAACATGGGCGAAAATAGATAAAGGCTTCTTCTATCCAAATCGAAATTGGGTCTACAGAGATATCGATTCTTAAAATACGAATGAAACTGCTGATAATCGATTACATTTTAAACAACATCTAGTTAATGTTGTGATTGAAGAGTTCAGACGTTTTGGGTTCTGTTTTTGGATAAAGCTTTTCCGTAAGAATGACCACATTCACATTTACGAAAATGTCTTCGAGAAAAAAGGATGAGGTGTTAAAGAACCGTTCCAAAAATAGCAGAGAGATGATAAATTTGGTTGATAAAAGTATTTTTGACAAAATTCGTTTGATTTTTTTAGAGAATTCTATAAAGATAAAGCGACCTATAATCAACATTTCCTTATCTTCAAGACACGATGAAATTGCTTCGCCTTATAAACCGTAGATAAAGAAAGTTGCACCATGTTCTTTTCAAATTAGTTAACGATATTTTAAGTGGGGACTCGGAAATAAGTACTCACATCCAAAGTAATCAAAATAAACATTGTTATTAACCAGTCACTACGACTGGTGATTTTGCTGTGCAGAAACTAAAATTATTTTAGATGCATCTATCTTATTCAAATAAATGAAAAATAAAAGAGATGGAACATTTTAGAAATGTCAGATTAGTCCGGACATGTCAAACTGTAAGGCTTTTAATTAATGTTTTTCGAGTAATAGATTAAACGTCACCAGAAATGTCGTGTACAAACTACTGTGACAGCAATAAAATTTTAATTATTTAATTTAATTGATTTTATCTCATTCTATTACTTAAGTTGAAAGAAGATAGCGATAACTTATAATTAATTTAGAGAATGTGCAGCAAAATTACAAGCATTGTTGTTAAAAAACGAGATATTTCAGCTCATGCCTCAATACATTGCCATGGACCTGATGATTGATCTGATATCAGTTTAAAAGTAACAGTATTCAGTTACAGTATTGGGTATGTAAGTAATCTTTTTGCAGTTCTTCTAAAAGCACGTCAAAAAAAAAGGTGTTGTAAGTTTGACTTGTTTGAGTGTGTATGTATGCTTGGATGTGGCAACGTAGCTCTTAAATAATTCTGATTCGATTTTTAACCCCCCATGCAAAATGAGGGGTTTTAGTTATTAATCCCCGACGGAGAATGAGGGTTGTTATAAGTATGACGTGCCTGTCTGTCGGTCTGTCTGTCTGTCTGTCTGTCTGTGTGTGTCTGTGTGTGTGTCTGTGTGTGTGTGTCTGTGTGTGTGTGTGTGTCTGTGGCATCATTACTTTTGAACGGAAGGACCAATTTTGATTCAGACTTTTTGTTTGGAAGCTGACGTGATCGAGACTATTCTTGGCTACATTACAGGCAAGTTTTATTGGGAGTTATTTTTTTTAAGATTATCATGTCTTTATGTAAATTTGATGATTGGTCAGTTCCAAGAATAGATTAAAAAATTCATATCTGTATTGAATTAGTAATCCCCTTGCGATCAATGAAGCTCAGTTGACCCTCTGTAAAGCAATAAATTCCCAGAGAAACCTCTTGGGAGGTTAGCCACTAAAGATGCTTCATTGGGTTTTGATAAAATTGAACCTTGATTCGTTTTTTCACCAATAAAAATAGGCGGAGATTATATGTTCGACTCCTTTTTTCTATTCCATTTCTCTGCCACTTGTAAATCGACCTAAAAAATATTTTTAAACAAAAAAGTCTAGTTATGAGGCTATGATATTGAAACTAAGTCTTGATCTGATTATGGAAACTCAGGGAAATCGAGATTAACATGCATTTTTGTGTACTATGATAACAATAATATCATCGAAGTAGGTGCGGTCCTGTCCGGATAATCCACTTACTCACAGAATGAAAAAGATTTATCTTTGGAGCTGTTTGAGAGAAAGCAACTGAAGGGTAAAAGAAAAAATATTTAAATCATAAAATATATAAATTAATATTCTAATTGTTCTGATTAAAAAGTAACAATCACTTTTTAAATATAATTAATCGCAGTAAAAACCGATTCCAACTATTTCATTGGGTACCAGGTTTAATAGTCCTATTTGCGAAATATAGTAATTGTTTCCGAAATTTCGTACGTGATTTACGATAGAGACAATAACAAAAGGAATTGCATTCGTCATTGTCTGTTAATAGTCTAAGATCCGAACTTAAGTCAACCTGCACCGAGCTGATAATATGATGAAATATACTTTATAGTAAATTCAGTATATTAGAAAGCAAATCAAAATAATAAAATCAGTTTTTTTTGTATTTTCAAAAAAGTTGTTTGTGCTTCAATATTAAGATAATAAGAAAATTTTATCCTGACTGTATAAGAATTATAAAAGGTGCACAAGTTGGTTTGCCTGCAATTTACCAGGGTTACCAGGTATAACGAGGTATTCAATTCCAGTTACTTTCACACTATCGGATAACAAAAAAATAAATATGTTAACATATGGCTTCTTTTATTGTCAACACCTTGATATGTTGGCTCCAAAAAAAAATTTAAAATAGTAAAAATCACATTTTAAATAGTAATTAAAAATATCCTGTTCAAATTTTATGGGAACCCATTTTAATATGATTTTTAATATACCTACTAAATTCAAAGTAAAATATTTTTCATTCTATTATCAGCTCTGTGTATGTTGATTGATGTAAGTTGGGATAAGGGATAAGTTAATAATCAATCCTAATCCAAAACTTGCTGTCCAAGATTGATATTTTGGTCCATTTTTATGTTATCGCTTGTCAATAACATATCTGTGGACAGGATAAATATGGCAATTAGGTATGGGATAGGCCGCCGGATACGCAGCTATCTAGATTGCTTGAAATCCATTAGATTGAGATAGATTATTAACATTGGCCGTATAAAGACAATACATGAAATAACAAAAGACAAATATAAAAAAAACTACATATTCGTGGACAAATTTATTGTTACAAATGTAACAAGCCATATTATTTTTTTACAAGCTTTTACCTTGCAATGTATATTTGTACTAGAATTTTGAAACCCAATTTTAAAGCAGCTATTCTCAACCAATTGAGCTGATTTTTGGCATACACGCTTAAGTTTAATTATTTAATATTACGGTATTATTATAGTGAGCTGATATGACGATAGAGGCGAAATTTGGTCATAAGAACTCTTATAATTCCCAAACCCCAACAGTATCGTATTATGCGCTTATTTGAAAAGTACTTCTTAAGTCTACTGCAAAGAAAAACATTGACAAATAAAAGCTTGTCACAAAACATAATGATTTTTATGAAATTATTATTATACTGGCTTTGCCCAGCAGTATCATCCGAGTGAAATTTCACAGAAAAGTTATTTACTTATATATACCCAGACTAAGTATTTCCTTATATCCTTCTGCCGGTGAAAGTCCCGTCAACATAGGTTCAGCCGTTTCAGAACTTAGCCGGAACAAACAGACTGACAAAAATTGCAAAAAATGTTATTTAGGTATAGGTATTGTATGTACATTCGTGTGCATGTAGTAAAAAGTGGTTTGTTTTATTTTACAAACAGACACTCCACTTAAATTTATTGGTATAGATAAGACAGCGAGTAAGCACCAGGGCTCTCTTCATACCAAAAGACAACCGCGGCCTATATTATCAACATCTAATGGTCCGATGTTGATGTTGTCAAACTGAGGTGTCGGGTTTGGATTCGTCTCGGGATTCAATTTGAAAACCCTGTAATGCTTTTTTTTCAATTTCTTATAAAGAATCGATTAATGGTAGATATGCCCGGTTAACATTACAATTCGGGTGTAAACATACTTAAATTAGGTAGATGTTTCGCCAAGATCAACGTCACACTTCAGGTCATACTTTTTTCGTTGGTGGTTAGTACATAAATCTCTTTAATTCTTCTAAGCTCATTTAAAAGGTTTTAACGTTTTAAGTTTCGCAACGCACAATTATAATATTTGTATTCATGCTATCTGGAAATTCGTCAAAGCTTAATCTAATATATATAAATCTCGTGTCACAATGTTTGTCCTCAGTGGACTTAACCGATTATAATAAAATTCGCACACCATGTGCAGTTCGATCCAACTTGAGAGATAGGATAGCTTACATCTCAATTTATCGCGGGCGAAGCCGCGGGTAACAGCTAGTGTTTTATAAAAATCTCCTCAGCCAACCAGTATAAACAATTTTATTGCTGAATTGAAAGCTTTTAAAATTTTTAAATTAACGATAAAGATTCTACGTGTTAGAGGGGTTTTGTGGCTACGTAACTCACTCGTGGTTTTACAGCTTTTGTAATATCAAAATCAGGGGTACATGCTCTAATAAAATTTAATAATTGAGTTATATCCTTCAGATCCGTACTCTCATCGAGAGCTATTGAATACCATTTTATCGATTGTAGTTTTGCCAACAATTACATATTCAGATCATCACCAATACAATCAATTCTACGTGTTATTTTCCGGCTTTTGTAGCACCTTCTTTTTCCTTAGTCATCCGTGTATATGTATTTTGTATGGATAAATTTTCAGCTAATTTATCCGATGCTTTTGATCGAGCTTCCGGATTTAATACAGAGTTCCTTTATGCTTGGAATTGAAATATCTTTCATCGTATTCTTTTAACACTGCAACACTATCGTGACAGACAAGACAAATTGCTTTATTGTTAATGTTAGTAATGTTTCCATTCTTTGTCGAAAACACAATGTTTTCCACATCGATAATACATCTTTTCATATTCATTTTGGATGTATTATTTATTGTACATTGTTTTAGTTAATTATAATACTTTTCGATACTTTTTCGATACGAATCAGAAACAACACTTAAATTTGATAAACAGTCAAAAGGCATTGTGATTTGAAGATTAATGTTTTAATATAGGTATGTTAACGTGACAAAGCCAACGAATAAAGTGATAAACAAAAGTAACTTACTATATTTGTGAAAAGAAAATTTTACGCTTTCAGGAAATTTCTTTTGTCAGTTAAGTTTATTTTCGCAGCAAAGATGCCACCAATAAAAAATAAATCATATAGTAAGCAAGTCGATCAAACGTTACTTGGAATTACAACAAAAAGTTGCAACGAGTTCTGGCGCCATCGAGAGAAAAGATGATCGAAGTTTTTTCATAATTTTTGAATTTCGTGTTTATATTGAGTGAAATTACTCAATTTTGGTGGCATATTGTACAATTTTGTTCAGTGAAAGTGTAAAAATGAAATAATTATGAAAAAATTAGCGTATCGTGTATTTCCTCGTTATCTCCCAATCTCACTACACGAGCTTGAGTAATGAGGTCAGGCCCTTTACCCAAGACCCTGACATGACTTTTTGACGACTTATGACTTCTGACTAATATAATTGAATCCTGATTTTGGTAAATATTACGCAAATTTATACGACAAGATACTAACGTGAATGCCAAAACCTAAAGAATGAAAGAAAAGTTGCAACGGACAAAAAGCCGCTACTTTTGAGAAATTTAGTTTAGACTCTTCGAATTAAAAAAAATTGTCAAACAAATACATCAGTTTCAGTTTCAATATTTGTTTAGTGTGTTACGATGTATGCAAACCCACTGTAAATCTATATGTGATGTAAAATAAGCCTTTATTTTGCTAATTCCGCGTAAGCAGTGTAACCGTTGTGGCAAATAATCCTCCAAACGACACAGAATGTGACAAGCTTAACTGACGTTCCCACCACCCACCTCCGCGACCAGAACACGACTATAGGAAGGGCTCGGGAAACAATATAAATTGTCACGTTCTTTACATGTGACAACCCTACCTCAAGTTCCCACCTCCCACCTCCGCGACCAGATCACAAATAGAGTCCGAACACGGGAAACAAAACCACTTGTCACGTCCTTCGCCAACTTTGTCGAAGCACTCACCACAGAGAACACCAAATCGCACTCGACGTACGTTTCGCCTCTACACCGAGGCATCCTCAGGAATTCGACCGTACCGTACAAACGACGACACACGAGTTGACTCTTTTATAATAGATTTCCGCAAAGTAACGCCTGATTCAATAAAATAAAATAAAAAATCTATATGTGCTTTTATTACGTTTAATTTTCGGCGAATTTATTGCGGAAAGATATTTCTCCAAATTAAAATAACATGCGTTCTACGATATGCGGCTTTAGATTTAAGTTATTTTGTTTATTCGTGTAACATTGTGATATAATAACTAATAAAATTGTGCGACTATTATACATAGGTGCTGTAATTGTTCCATTATTATAATTATATTTTCGAATTGCAGACGCTAAAAAGAGCGGCTTGCGGGAGAACATTTTAGCTCCCACTGGCCCTGATAATGTGTTTAAGTATTGCTTAATATTTTATCTATAATTTTTATATACTAGTTTATGTTAGACAAAATCTAAAATTCCAGGCCAGACAAAATTCTACAGCGACCCGGAAACGGCCCGCGGGCCGCCAATTGCCCTGGCCTGGTATATACATTCATGAGCATGTATTAAAAAGCGGTTATTTTGATATTACAAACAGACACTCCAATTTAATTAATTTGTGTAGATAAGACAGCGAGTAAGCATAGGGCTCTCTTAATAGCAAAAGACAACCGTTTCTTATTAGTCTAGTCAACATGTGCCTTTTAGGTCAAAATTTTTAGCTCGCCTCGAAATTTTATGATCGAGGTGTAATTGGATTCGTCATCGCATTTAAAAAACTTTTTGAAAAATTCGGAGTGTTAATTGAAAAAATTAGAAAAGTTATAAACAATTTAGTAAATGAAGGGCTAAGGGCTTAGTCACATTCATTAAATTTTACAGTACATACAATTAAAGTTTTGACAGCATTTTATATCTGATTCAGAAAATTTGCTCATTTGCAAGCAATTGAATTTAAAAGCTAATTTAGTATATTATAAGCATACGTAACAGTTTTTTTTGTATAAAAATTGCCTAATAACAAAAAATAACTGTTAATGTTTAACAGACCATAACAGTCTGGGAAACAGTTAGGTAAGTCCAAGACTTAGCCTGTTCTTCCCATGAATTCGCATTATTGAAGTCTATGCTGGAGGTAAATAAAACTCAAAATATATCAGCTTGCTAACAATAATTTCTTTTCATATTTTTTTCAATATTTCGTAATTGATCTAGAAAATATAACAAAATAACTCAGTCGAGAGATGTCCAATAAAACGCGAAAAACAATCGTCACTTGTAAACATCACTCTGACAGCTTTGACATTTCTCGTTCGGTTGCGTTCCGTTTTAGGGAAAAAATGGTCAAGTCATGGACTTGTCTAGTTATTCACTTGTTATTTATGAATGCTTCAAAATAAATTTGAGACACAGCTAGTTTTACCCTTGTTTCTGATAGCTATAAGATAATCTAAGTATTTTTGTGGGAATAAATTAAAAAAAATAATTTAAGATAAAATGGACTAAGCCACTTTTTCCCCTTAGCCCTTCAAATTAAAAAAGGATGGTTTTGTTTTTGGCAAATATCTCAAAAAGTATTAACATTTTTCGAAATTTGAAAAAAGATCCATAAAGAGGAAAAAAATTTCTAAAAAAAGTCCTACCTTCCGGAACTCTAATACCAATATTTATAATTTTTATAGAGGGTTGCAAATACGGCCGAAAACGGGAACTCTCGCTTGCGTAAGTTCCGCCCACTTTGGACCTTTAATGAATAGATATTTTTTAAACTTATTAAATATGAAAATTTAAAAAATTAAAAAATTTAGGCACCTATAGGATAGATCAATGAACAAAAATCCGACCGTCGAAAATTTTTATCGCGATTTTTTAATTAATTATCTATTAATTAACTAACATGTTTTTGTAGCACGAACATCAACATTGAAAGTACGGCAGTTGTTAAACTATTAACCTGGGTTGTTTTCCTTATATGGAGCTATCACCCAAAGGCTATAGAAAAGATTCCCGTTGGAAAAATTACAAAAATGTTAATTTTCACTTTGTTACTAACAATTTACTTTAGTTAAAAATTCTCAACCTCGATTAAACATTAAAAAAAATATTTAATTTATAATATGCTATTGGTCCGTTTTCTTATGATCATAGGCTACTTAAAAATGATTTTTACTATTTTGTATCCCATATTGCTTAAAAATTTATTATAAACAAATGCGTTGTTTATAAATTATTATAATTGTTATTATATATACATTAATATAATTCATATTATCAGGAAATTCGTCAAAGTTTATAGTTATAGTATAAAAAATCTCCCTAGCCAACCGTTTTATATAATTTTATAGCTGAATTTAAAGCTTTTAAAATTTTGAAATTAACGATGAAGACTCTACGTGTTAGAGGGGTTTTATGGGTACGTAACTCACTAGTCGCTTTTACAGCTTTTAGTTCCAGGTCAAGGGAAGCAATAAACATTTCGTTTACAGCTAGATAAAACCTTTTTAAATTAGTATTAATGAAGGCTGTTATCGGATTTCGCCATGTTAAAGGTTTTAAAATAAAAGGATCTTAGAAAATTTACTAGAAACGTACTTATTCTGAAAGGAACAAAATGTGTATTTGTCAATTGGGTTTTAGTTTCTCTATTTTAGGTTTTCTGGACCTAACTCAATTTTCTTTCTGAAGGCTATATTTTAACCGCCTCTGAAAAAGAAAATGTCATCAATTCAACTGCACCTTTTTATGTTTGTTACGCGATTACTCGTTCAATAATGAACTGATTTTGATTAAGTTTTGTTAAAGGGTAGGTCATGATTCCAAGGTCATATGGTTTTTATTACACTCCGACAGCCAAGAGGTACTGGTGGTAATTTTGTTGAGCTCTCACTTAACTAACTTTAAGTTATCGTTATCTCCTTTCAATGAAAGTTATAGAAAAAGACAAGACACTTTTAACGCTGTCAAATTAGTCTGTACACGACATTTCTACAGACGTTTAATCTGTCACTTGGAAAATGTTGATTAAAATATCGCGATTTGACATGTTCGGACTAATCTGACATGTCTAAGATGTTACATTTCTTTGGTTTTCATTTCATTTAAAAAAAAGCATGCATCTAAAATAAGTTTAGTTTGTGAACAGCAGAATCACCACCACTAATGGATTGTTGATAAAATTAAGAACTATTAAGATAACAACGTACCAATAACATCTATGATGTCTTTAACCTACGGCTGTCGCTTACCTTTGTGTGTTCGTTCGTTATCTTATAAGCCCGGTGAAGTTGTAAAAACCGCGAGGTTGGCAACATATTAGTCATTCCAAAAAAAATATCTTATAAAAAAAATATCTGTAACATATTTGACACAATAATTTAAAAATGAGATATTATCTTTCCCATGTAACAAAAACTTTAGAAAGTTTTAGTTAGCTCATACTTACCTACTTACTGTCTGAAAACTTTACCAATGTCAACGAGATGTCAGAAACGGCATGTGTTTCGTACAGTTCCTGAATAAATAATAGCTCTTGCATCATTTATTTAAATGTCAGACACAACGTTGAAATTTCTTTCATTATATGAAAAGATAAATGAGAAGAGTTCTCTAATGCTTAGGAACGTTCGGCCTAAAGATACTAAACATGTTGTCAGTGCTTTGCCTATCTGAGACTATGATATTGGGAAATGAACGGTTACGCCCGTTTGCCAGAATTTCATTTGCTATGATTTCATCTGCTATAATGGTTAACAGACATTATATTGTTTCTCATAATTTCATATGTCATACTCATTGTTTACTATATTAGTCACATGCTAGAAATTTTGTTTCCCATAAAATCAATTTCAATAATATTATTTGCTAGCATGATTGCAAGCCGTATTATCACAAACCATAACATAATTTATCGTCAAAATAACTTCTAAAAAAAGAACATAAATTCCTTTTACACTATAAGATCAATAGATTTAGGTATGATTTGGTTAGGTAAGGTTGTAACATAAAAGACAACGTACGAGCCGAGCGAGCGAAGCAAGCGTGCCGCGGCAGCGGCCGTCTAAGTGCCAAAAAACTAATAGCTTTTTAGAACAAAGGCGTTAGGTTAAATTTAAACGGAAACGACTTTGGTCGTATAAAGAGGTACTAGATAGGAATTAGAATTAAAAGCAACAATAATATGTAATCATACTGTCATATATTTATAACAAATACATAATCGCACTCTGATACCGTGATATATTAATTACAATTTACATTTTGCTTAATGCAAATACAAATACAAATTTTCATAAGGCATTTAAATATTGTGTTGAATAATATTATTACAATTGATAAAATTAATAACAAAAAGTATGGCACTCGTATCATTATGGAAACTAATTTTAGTGCGAAGAAGAGTATGGCACAAATATATTATGGTCAACAAAACATTCGAGCATATAAAAATTCGGGCAAATTAAATTCACTTCTTCGGGAAAACAATAGACAACCGGAAATGAAAATTTATTTTCGAAACTATCTTTATTCGCAATCAGATTGTTAAATAAATGATTGAATTAATGAATACATGAATGAATGAATGAATAAATAAATGAATGAATATACTTTATTGTGCACTAAAAAATAAGAAAAATTAGACACTGTTTTATTTATCATGAAAAAAAAAATTCTCATTCCGGGGTCCCCGATAGGGTAGGTAAGAGCTTTAACTAGGGTACCCACGACTAGTAAAAGATACTTGTGCACCAAAAAAATTAGGAAATTTAAACGCTGTTGCACTTATTAAATCCACACTAATATTATAAATGCGAAAGTAACTCTGTCTGTCTGTCTATCTGTCTGTTACGCTTTCACGCCTAAACCAGTGAACTGATTTTGGTGAAATTTGGTACAGAGATAGAATAGACCCTGAGAAACAACAAAGGCTACTTTTTCTTGCAAAAAATAGGGGAGAATGGGTAAAAAGAGGGGATGAATGTTCATATGAAAATTCGTCATTTTTAAAGCTGTAACAGTGAAACTTTGTATTTAGACACTTCATGATAAACGAAAGAACATAAGCTACTTTTTATAGCGAAAATTGGGGGAGGAAATTGGGGTAAAAACAGGTGATGAAAAACAGTGAAAATTTGTATTTAGACACTTAATGAGGGACGAAAGAACATAGGTTACTTTTTATAGCGAGCGATAATTTAATTAAAAGTATACTGTTTAACCTTATTATAAAAGAATATAAACATGAGAACGTGCAAAACCACGTCACCCCTATATGTGTTTAGTATAGACAAATTAATTTTCCAGATTTTTGTCTTAATAAAATGAACCGAAACTCGCCTTTTATGACTAAATTGGTATGAAAGCAGTCTATGTTTTTTGTAAGAGCTCGAAACCAAAATCTATACTGTCTATACTAATATTTAAAAGCTGAAGAGTTTAATTGTTTGTTTGCTTGAACTTTCAGTGTTAGAAAGTCCATTTATTGAAGAAGGCTATAGGCTACTATACGAGTACATCATCACGCTAAGATCAATAGGAGCGGAGCACTAATGATAAAGGTTTTAAAATCGGGGGTTTTTTTCCTATTGAGAGCGTGCGCTGCGTTAACGGTGAAAGTTTTGTAAAAATCATGTATGAAAGAATTGTTTCCCTTTAAAAGTCCTAAAAAAAGTCCGCGACAGCACATTTCTATCTTTTAAGGTTAGCTCACTATAACCTTTTTTTTAGCTAACCAAATTTGTTTCAAAATAATGCATTATTTGCGAAGGTTATTTTATAAACACGATGTTAATCCTTATGCAAAAAAATACCTCATTCATAACAAGTATTTAATTTAAAACAAAATTGCATTTCACATCACTCGATTTGAATGAATATCTTAGGAGATATCGCAGTTTTAAAATAACATTATCAAATAGAATATAATCACTACGTTAACACTATAGTTTAAAGACCGCGCGACACAGACACGTGGTATGCGCGTGGTTGACTCCTTATGGAACGGTTGTGCTCAGTGCACTACTTTCTAAATTTATTCTTTCCAGAACATAATCGTGTAATACTTTTTAGATGATATTTAAATAAAAATAGATTAAAGTTTGAATAAGTACGTAGGCCGTTTTTCGTCTTAAAATTTCAACGGGTAGCGTTGGAGAGTTATATATTAAATAAATAAACTACGCGGGCGAAGCCGCGGGTAGCAGCTAGTTTATTATAAAGTCGACATCAACTGTAATAGAAATAAATTTTGATCTTGGAGCACCATTTAACCAACCAAGATATTCCATCTTAAAGGTGTATGCAAATATTTCGATTTTTTAACCGCCTCGTTGGTCGAGTGGCTAACTCGCCTAACTGCATCGACCAACTGCGAGGCTTGGGTTCGATTCCCGACGGGAGCAGGCATTTGTGTGATGAACATTTAGATGTCTGCATTTCCGGGTCTGGGTGTTTATTAAATGTATCCTGGTATCTATTTAAGTATTTCTATGTAATAGTATCGTTGACTAACACCCATAACACAAGCATATAATTTGCTTACTTTGGGGTTAGATTCAATTTGTGTAACTTGTCCAGGAAAAAAAAATATTTTGCACGTAAATGCTAGTAAGTTTACTAGCAATCTTGCTTTCTATAATAAACGGTAAGCACTAACATCTTAGAAGCAGATACGATGGCTGCGCTTACGTTATAAACGCTATGACAAGATTACGTTATTATGTCAGGAATATAAACTTGTGAAAAAAGACTTTCCCGTGTTAGTCAGAGTTAGTGTTAGAGCTATGGGGTCTTGAGGTCCGGTGTAGGTCTTGACTACTTGAGGTCCCGTGTTCCCGGGTCAAACAATAAAATAATAAAGAAAACTTATATTTTCTAATAAAAATAACGTTGCCGGGATTAGATATGTGCCCGATTGGCAATAGGCTTGCCACCTATCGTATTGTGATACTTAATGTCTTTGGTTAGTTGTGGGCGCCCTGGTTGTGCCTCTAATAATAATAATAATAAATAATCTTTATTTCATATAAACCTACAAGAGGCACTTGTGACGGGTCTATATAATAATAAATCTACCACCGGATCGGAACTCGCCCACACACTGAGAAGATCCGGCAAGAAACTCAGCGGGTTGTTTTTTTTTCTTACTTTAAAATATATTGCAATAATTTATGTAATGATACATTATATATTATAAGAGATTGGCATGAGGAGCAATTAATTCCAAGCAGTCTTATCTGCTAAATATTCAGCAATGTTATAATAACCCTTTTGATTTAATTTCTTAAATTTATTAATCTCTGCCCACCTCTTCAAGGATATGGGGGCGAAGATGCTTATTATAAATCCGGGTATTCTGTGTAGAATAGACCATCTGCCTCCCTGCCAAGTTTAGCTTATAACGCAGGTTACATGATTCACCAACAAAACTACTGGTGCTGGAGTGCTGTACAGCAATTTGCAAGGGTAGGGATCCATCGCCCTACCTACTCCTGCCTTCATAATGAAAACGTCATTTTCCAATCTGCCGCTAGAACAGCGATGCACCTTTAACATTAATGATGTCTGTAGGCCACGGTTATATCTTGCCATTAGGAAAGCCTCGTGCTTGTTCGCTGCCTAATGCTAAAAAAGTTTATTCATCTCTCCCGCGGGAACCAGTTTCGGTATCAAGAAAAACGCGTCTATCAGAGACAAAAAGTATACTATGAGTATGCAACGTACCATTGTGTAGTAAAAAGACAAACATACACACTTTATTTATAATAGATTTAACGTTATCAAAAGCAAAGACAAGCACTTTCAGTACAAGCCTCTTGTAATTTAAACGCCATATTTTTGACAGCAAAGCCTTTCAATTTGGAAAACTTGAAACTTGTTAAGTCTCATTAAAAGGAACTCAAAGGCTTTCGTAAAACTCATTTGTATATATGATATCTTGTAATATTTCGACTTTGTAACTGAAAATCGTCTTAAAGAGTGCTGTTTTGTAAGACCTCCATTTTGTAGTAATTGTACAAATATTTTATGGTTATTATATTTAAGGTCCATAGTAATTGAGTTTTGATTTGGGTGCAGTTCCTGCAACTGTTGGTTCCTGCCAGGCAGCTCGTAAAAGGCGAGCATAGGCCTACCGTCACTAACACTGTGAAATCCTACTAGCTCGTAGAGGTTCGCAGCGACTCGCCCGGATTGTTATCACCGCCTTACTTATCCCTGCCGCCATAACGTCCAATTCCATTGACGTGTTTTGATTCAGAGGGTAATATACTAATAGACTTACTTTTGCCCTTGTCATAACATCCCAGCCTTAGGCTAGCAACGCACCATTACCACATTTGGTGTCTCTAGGTGGCGAGAATTTCTTATCATCTGGAAATCTGCCTGTTGGTTTGCCTTCCAATATCATAAAAAATAATAATTAAGATTTCGTGTATTATTAATTCCAATGAAGGCCACCGCTAAGTATTGAGGAGTGAAATAGACGCCCGCTCATGCTTGAAATATTACAAACACTTCTTTAGTAGTTAGTCCATTTTAGTGTTCATTTATCGTGGACAAGTGAAGTATTCCTGAAGTAATTAGTATATCGTGACCTTTGTCGAAGTAGCAAAATCTTACTTATATATATAATTAACTAGGTGTTTGTCCGCGACTTCGTCAGCGTATAACATTTACGATTTTCACACTTTCAGCCCCTATTATAGGCCATTTGGGGGTTGATTTAAAAATAGCCTATGCTTGGTCTTAGATCTGTAGCTATTTGCAGTTAATATTTCATCAAAATGAATTGAGTTGTTTAGCCGTGAAAGAGCAACAGACAAACACACAGATTTTTAAAATCATTAAATTATAATATCATAAAGTATGGATCGGGTGATGAAAATTGAAAAACTACAATTATAGCAAATGCAGGGAGCATTAGCTATAATGTAAATGCCCAAAAATGAAAAAGAAAATATTGTCTTCACGAAATCTAAAAGAAGTTTTCATAAATCAACAGTATTACACGGCGCGCAGTCGGTAGGAATGATAAGCACTGACGTAACAGCATTAGTAATATTAAAATTTTTGTTTTTAGGGCCTATTTTGTTTTTACAAACAAAAACTCCCAACAAAAAGAAAATTTGTTTTTTCAATTTTCTAATATGTTTCTCTTAAGCTGATTGTGGATGCCCTTGTTGTGCCCTTTACCTATCACTTGGCAAATACAAGGCTTGGTCGAGAGGCTAGCGTACACGCCTAACGCCGACTACAAGACTCGGGTTCGATTCCAACCGGGGCAGGTATTTATCTGATGAACATTTAAGTTTCTGGATCTGTGTGTGTTTATTAAATTTATACAGGTTTTATATTATATTACATTATTTCTATGTAAATTTCTATGTATCGTTGACTAATTATATACTCATGGCAAAAGTATATAATTTGCTTACTTTAAGGTTTGATATATTTGTGTGATTTGTCGAAGGATATTTATTTATCTATTTAATTGTCAGTGTTTGTCAATCTTCAATTAAAATTATTTTCAGATTTATCCTTCAGATATAAATTCATTGGTTTTTTATGCAAGGGTTTAACTCCTGATTTTAAGAGATAAGCGTGGGTTTCAGAAAAAGATGAAAAATAACAAAAACCATTAACGACTAGAAATTTAAATATCTTTATTATCGTATACTTAACTATTTACATTTACTCTTCAAATAATAATATATTTACATTTTATCTTAAAAATCTTATTTTAAACGATAACTACACAGCGTCGTAGCTAGGGGCTGCAACTCTCATAGGAATGAAACTAACCCCTAAAGCATAGTCCAACTATTTATTTAACATTTGGCAGCTGTCAAATTCCAAAATGTATATTATCTGTCTTACATATACACGGAAGACGTGGCAGCGAGGCCAAAAGGTCTTAGTCGGTCAGAAAGTGGCAAATTAACTTATAAAATAAAATTTACCCGTCTTTTTATTCATAATTTGACATTCTATTTTTTCTTGCTCTCAAAATTTAAATAAAGTAGTTCTTAAGTTGTTGTTTTTCCTAAAAGTTAAATATTTTTCCAAATTTAAGTCTTGAGGTTCTTATGACCCTCTCTACGACGCTGTTTACACAGGAGGTCCAATTATTTCAATAAGATTATGTAGCTATTAAACAGATTACATTATAATATCACATTATGGCCCACGTGAAAAAATGGCTAACTAAATATAATTGCACAGATAAGAGTTCAAAAACACGCAATACGCAAAAAGACTTGGCATTCGCTATGGTAAGTGTTTATAATTACTTAATGAAGACAGGTTTAAATTCATTTTTGCAATTTATAAATGCAACGCTTCATTTAAATTTTGTATGTTTAAACCTAATAAAATGGCGAAATTGTTATGTTTTATTTGGTGATTTTGGACACATTACATCTAATTCAAAATCATTTTTTTAGATGAATGCTAAGCTTATTGCGTGATATCGTGCTAGGTAAAAATATTAACATTAAAAAAATACATTTTTAAAAAGTGCGTAACTACATACTAATAAAAAAAGTTGAGCATTTACTATAAAAATAATATCATACTTGGTATTTGCACTACAGCTGAAATGTTTTAAAATTTACCGTCAATACGCCGTCCATATTCAGAAAGAACAAAGGTATTCATCCCATTATTATATCTATTTAACATACTAAAATTACAGATTATCATAAATTCTTAGTTTTATCAAAGGGTATAAAAAGCTTACCTATAAAAATAAGCCTATCTTGTCTCTTAGTATTCTCAATAAATACTTCTATTTTAAATATTTTCACCGAGAATAAATAGATATCAGACTATTTTAATTTGTCTCTCTAATTATATTTTTTGTTACTTTTAAGAAACGAAAAAGTTTGTTTTGTCACTGACTTGTCCTGTTTGTCTGACTTCATAAAACATTGATACAGTAATGAGATTTTAATAGCCAGAATATCTCTGAACACATGGTGGATCATTTTAATATATTTGATATTTTCCATCGTCGGCGCTTGGTAAAACTTCCAAATATTCATATTTTTAAAGAAAGAAACACTTGTACTGTTTTACTTATCACTTATAATTTATTACTTTGTAATTAGTAGCCTACCGGTTTTACCGGTTAGTAGTTTTAGCCCTGATGATGCTGTATAAGCGAAACCGGTAGGCTACTAATTACAAAGTAATAAATTATAAGTGATAAGTAAAACAGTACAAGTGTTTCTTTCTTTAAAAATATGATCATTTTAATTATGTTGCGCAGTCAGTAAACTAATTTTAAATTATCACTATCTTATTTCAACAGTAGTAATAGTAAGAGACAAAACACTTTTCGTACTGTCAGATTAGTTTATACATGACATTTTACAGAGTTATTATTTTTACCCTGGAAAACATCCAGACCAATATGACATGTCAAAAATGTTCTATTTTATTTTTGTTTCATTGGAAAAATATAGCATACATTTAAAATAAGTTTAGCTGCGGTTCAACAGAATTTCCACCATTTCTCTGCAAATGGTAAGATATTGGTATTTTTTGTATATGTGATGGTATTTTCTCTCTAAATGAACTAATTTTTAATGGAATGATACAGTAAAAATTTACAATAACGAAGTTGTTGACTAACGGCCAATATTAATAATCAATCCTAATCCAAAACTTGTTGTCCAAGATTGATATTTTGATCCATTTTTATGTTATCGCTTGCCAATAACATATCTGTGGACAGGATAAATATGGCAATTAGGTATGGGATAGGCCGCCGGATACGCATCTATCTAGATTGCTTGAAATCCATTAGATTGAGATACATTATTAACATTGGCCGTTAGTTGATAAGATTTTCAGTAAATTCAATTTAGCTAAATTGAACGAAGAATTAAATAAGCAAATGATAACTTTATTGACACAGGAGCTCCGAAGTTCACAACTTGGCACAGAGACGACAAAATTTCTGGTACACTGTGATGAATAGTGCTTGTTTACAGTCCAAACTTGGGTATCTACAATGTAGGTTTAACTAATTTCACGTTCTGCCGTTGAAACTTCGTATTTATACAAGTTATTTTACTTTGTATAAAATAATTTATCTCTTTTTTAACCGTCTTCAAAAGGTTGTGCGTTCGACATCTATTTTTATGTCAGTCGATATCTTTGTTATTTGTAAACGGATTTCAAAACTTATTATTCAATAGATCGGTCTTCTGAAGTGGTCTCATTGCCACCAAGTTTAAAACCCTCTATCGTTGTGAATTCTTAGACGATGTCATATTAAATTTGAAGTCGGTTTTTAGAAACTTCACTGCTTGTCAAATATATCTTTATGCTCTTCTTTTGAAATTTGATTTCTTCGTCTTTGTTTTTGCGTCGTAGTCTCCAAGTTTTCATCCATCAATTACTAATGTTAAAATAAATTTATTTAATTAATTCCAGAAATTTGTTTAATTAACATTATTCTTAGAACGAGTAATGGTAACTCCAGGCATTGGTTCTGTTGTCTTTGCTTGTGTACATTGTGTACTCACAGGGTTCAGGCCATGATATGGCACGACCTCTTTACTTTCTTCTTGTTCCACCGTTCATTATTTTTAGGAGTCTCACCACAGGTGCCTCAAACGTTAGCGAAATTAGGAATGATGCCAAAAATGCCATTACTGCAAAACCAGCGTATGAAGCCAACTGCAACAAAACAAATAATTATTAGTTCACTTGTAAGAATTCATTAAATTCTGGCGTTATTCCAGAGAAGAACCAGGAAGAGGTTCTCAATTTGACTTTATGTTTTTTTTTATATTTTTGTATGTTTGTGTGTTGTCGTTGTATTGTTTGTAAACGCGTAATTAATAACAAACGATAATAGGCCAATATACAATAATACGCCAATATCAAACCGATTGTGATGGTTACCTTTTTAAAAAGGTAGATTATGATTTCAAGGTGGCCCCATACTCATTGTATCACGATCTGATTAGTGGTTTTTGAGTTATATTTAATAATATACATATATATTAGTTTCTGGTAACGACCTCATCATTGACGAGAAACATGATGACACGTAAACAAAAAGTTAAACATTATTAAGTATAAATAACTCAGAACTACTGGTAGGATGTTGATAATAATGATATGTGACGGATCTTGGAATTAACAGTTTTTCAAAACAAGAAATATTTAAACGCAATGTTACTTTTTAAAATAGTTGGAGTAATTTTTTTTAGTTTTTGCAGTTTTAATACGTTAGTCTATTTTTGACAACGTCGTTAATGATTTTATGTGGGATCGTTTCGGAATCATTAGCTTTCGAAAAACTAATTATCAAATTGCGACAGGGTGATTAATATTAAATAATCTTGGTCGGTTCCAGCATCACTGAGCCTTAATTATTAAAGGAGAGAGGCTACCAGTAGGTAAATGTTTGGTCTTTTGTACAATAAAAACTATCAACATTACGAAACTCGAATTCATAATATCATAAAAAATCCTTTTTTATTATTATCTTCTCTTTAAGAAAAAAAAATTAAATAAATGTTGTAATTTTTGTGTTTAATTTCTTAAAACATTAGAGAACGAGTATATTTTAGGTTATTATTCAAAACTATTGGATCCTATAAATGTTCTTACCAAAGGAATGTTAATGTTTAGAACTATAAGCGTTGGGAGTTTGCTAATTATGTCAATTTATCTTGAATGGGCTTTAGATAGAAATTTTCAGACGACGATGGGCTTACATAATGTTTGGTTATAGAAATATAGAATGGTTATTGAATTATTAATTAATAGCAGTTTTACGCAGCTTCGCCTGCGTAACTTGGCTTTTACTGCACCGATTTTAATGAAACAAAGCCTATGTTACTCAGGGATGATGTAGCATTGTAAGGGTGAAAGAGTTTTTAAAATTGGTCCAGTAGATCGGAGCCTATTCATTTCAAACAAACAAACAATAAATCAAACATTTCCTCTTTACGATATTAGTATAGACGAAAATATTTTGACATTACTAGATAATGAATTGTGATAAATGACACAAACATATCTTTACGTCAAATCCTTTGCGGGTTAGGCAGAGGGTATCGAATGTCAAGTGTCTTACAGACCTGCTTAGTTCCACAACAATCAATACCCATTTCAGACAAACAGACATAACCACGGTATATACATTACAATTGAAATGAATTAGTGAATTAAAAAAAAGGCATCTTCACGCCCATATCCCCGAAAGGGTAGGCAGAGGCACAACCAACCCACGACTAGCTAAAGACACTAAGTCCCACAATGTGATAGATGGCAAGTCTATCGCCAACCGGGCACATTTCCAATCCCGAACAATTTTTTTATTGGAAAATTGGAAAAACACAATTTCCTTTTTGTTACCTGACCCGGGCTTCGAACCCGGGACTTCATGCAGTCAAATTTAACAACTGGACCGCTAGACCACAGAGGCGAATTAAACAATAAAAATCGTATTGTTTACTAATTTGTTAATTTTATAAAATTATTACAATTATGTTTTTTTATCATTATTGCCTCTGTTATTTTGTGATCAGGTGTTGGACTTGACTTATATATGATTGTTTTGTTACAACAATTCGTTCAAGGTATTTTCATTTCAGTACTTGCCCTGTGCTTGGGTTAAGGTTTTTGTTAATATTTAAATTATAGGTACTAAGAACTGTAAATCTATAGGACACCCGTGTAAACGGCAAAGAAATTAACTAAACAATTTGCTACAGGATTTGAATCTTCAGTAGCTCTAAAGGTTAGAGCATTCGTCGGCAAGAAACGA
Source organism: Calephelis virginiensis (assembly GCA_002245475.1). Lineage (NCBI taxonomy): Eukaryota > Metazoa > Arthropoda > Insecta > Lepidoptera > Riodinidae > Calephelis > Calephelis virginiensis. Next base: position 136,684 of record NJDC01057502.1, on the reverse strand, counting down.
AAGGATTATAGGTTCGAATCTTGTCTGGGGCGATATATTTTTATATTCCAAATTCTTAGTAGTTATTCTATTATCAATTATATTATTGCATTAATTTTAAATTATTTCCAGAAGAGATGAGACTTCTCGTGACGTCCTGAAAGTTAACTTTATTTGGTACCTATATCTATAGAGCCCCGTTTGTTGGGTCTCCGTTTGCCCACTAGTTTATTTAAAAAAAACTCTATACATTAGGATTGTCTAAACGCAAACGCGATAGTAAAATTAATTCTTTGGAAAACTCTGACCACATTAGTCGAAAATTTTACGGTACTTTCACAAATAAAGGAACATATAGGAAATAAATAAACATAAAATATCCGTTTAATAAGAGAAACCAATAGAATTTAACTTTTAGCCTTGTCATGAAAACAGTTTTCACGCTAAATTTAAGGAATATACAGGTAGGTCTCGGTCAATGGGCGAGCAGGTGCCCCTTTGGTATCGCCGTTCTGGACAATCGCCCAACGGCATCCCACACTTGCGCCGCTACTGATTGTATTTTTACAATTAAATAAAATATTCTGCTTTGTACTATATATACTGTGTCAAGGTTCAAAACAGGTTTGCATTTGTTACTCGATTTTTTACGATCCAAGAAAATAATAAAAAAATACGTTTGAAACAATCGTTAATTATTATATGGGGAAATTCTGTTGATTTAATAAGTATATTTACGGCCAATATTAATAATCAATCCTAATCCAAAACTTGCTGTCCAAGATTGATATTTTGATCCATTTTTATGTTATCGCTTGCCAATAACATATCTGTGGACAGGATAAATATGGCAATTAGGTATGGGATAGGCCGCCGGATACGCAACTATCTAGATTGTTTGAAATCTATTAGATTGAGATACATTATTAACAATGGCCGTTAGAGTACAAAAGAAGTGTATACGCGCCATATGCAGTGTTAACCAATTACATTCTGAATGCAAACCACTGTTTAAGTCGCTAAAAATTTTACCTTTACCTTGTTTGTATATCTTGGCTGTATGTGTATTTGTAAAAAAACATTATCAATTGTTTAAAGCAAATGCTGACATGTTGGGAATTTCATGTTTTAGAAATAGTGAGAAATTGCATGTGCCGAGCCAAAAACTTAATATTTATAAAAATAATGCTTACTGCATGTCCGTTCGTATATACAACCAAATTCCTGATAATCTTAAATAACTTCCATTAAAAAGATTGCGAAGGAAGGTATTTGACCTGTTGTTAGAGAAAACATGTTATAGTGTCAACTATTTCCTTGTAGACAAGAATCTATATAAATAAAAATCAATTGCTGTTCGTTAGTCTCGCTAAAAATCGAAAACGGCTGAATGGATTTGGCTAATTTTGGTTTTTAATTATTTATTCAAGTCCAGGGAAGGTTTAAAATATAATAAAAAGGGAAACACTGCGAGAAAACTAGGAAAAACAAAATTTTCATTTTTCTCATACAAACTGAACGGGTGGAACGAAGTTCGCCGGGACAGCTAGTTTATAATAAAATAATTGTAATAATTACAAACCAAATATAGTAAAAGTTATGGTTGCTGAGGAGTTTGTTTCGACGTTTCTTCTCCTGTCTGGCTAGGTTTGGAAACGTACCACCGTTTACGGTAGAAATGATTAAATTTAATTATAGTTTTAAAATGTATGGTAATAAATAATTGAAAAAGTTATAACTATAAATAATTAAAGTAATAGTTTTTTTATAAATATTAAAATATTTGCACAACAAAATATGGTAGAATATGTTGACGTACTTAAATATTTTTGTAACATCTCATTTACACACATATTCCGCAAATAAATAATTTTCTTTCTTTCTTCTTTAAAATTTTGTACTTATAGTAACACATTGATAAATTTAATAATTTCTCACGATTTATAATAAAATATGATTATTTCATTACTTGACTAGACACTATAACTATTTTTGTAGGTATTTTAATTATTTGGAACTATTTTTTTTTCTTGTATTGTATATTGTACATCCTTATATTGTATTAACTTTTATAAAATTTAGTTTTTTTTCTCATCTGACATATAACTCGATACTGGTCGAAATATTTTTGAAATAAATCACTGAATTTGATGGGTAGTAACTTTAATTTTTTTTAATATTAAAGACAAGTTAATAATTGCATGTCATTTATATGGTGCGGCAGGAAAGTACTATCCTGCTTTTTGTACCATCTACCATAAAGTGTAACCCTCCTTCGTTTTTTTATATGATTTCATTTGCAATACTTACGACAATGGAATTTTGTAGATGTAGTGGTCCATCCAAGAGGAAAGTTATGTACATCATCACTGGAGGGTGCACGAGGTATGCGCAGTAGGTCAGTCGGCTTAGCGGCAGGAAACCACGGTAGGAGAGGAACGAGTTTATTAACCCACCATACCCACAACAGCATGCGATGGCTATCCATGCCAATGCTACTCCCCAACCTAAAACAGAAAATATACAATCAAAAAACATTAAAAAAAATAACAATCAGCGATCAAAACGCAATCAATTGCTGTGCGGTATTTAACATTGAATATGTAACCGCATGTTTTGCCTTGTAAAGGATAGTGCCCATTTGGACGGGCCAGGACAGGGTGCATCGCAGCGCAATACTCTCCCTAGATTGCTTTCATACATTTTGTATGGAGCAAAGCTCATTGTGCCGGGGCGCATCGACACGGATTTTTCCGCGAGACACCTCGTGCGCATTCCCCGATGCGGCCTACTGTTATCAAATGTCACGATAACTTTATTGTGACTAGAGCATTAATGACTTTAACGCTAAAGTTTCGTATGATAACTACTAGAGGCGCCACTTCCCACAATTGACGATTTTAACGTCGAGTTGCCTGTTGCTCTACTCTTCGCCGCTGAGTAACAGAAATCTGCATATGCGATGCCCGGCCCGACTCAGTGTGCTTTGCAATATGATGCGCCCCGACCTGTCCCCGTCAACAGTGGGTCCTTAATGGAATACGAATTGGCAATTATTATACAAATATCTCGTGTTGGTCCGGGCTCCTTTGCAGAATAGACCATCTGCCTTCCTGCCAGGCAGCTCGTAAAAGGCGAGCATAGGCTTACCGTCACTAACATCGTGACATCCTACCAGGTGGTAGTTCTTTGCAGCGACTCGCCCGGATTGGTACCACCGTCTTACCTATTCCTGCCGCCATAGCGTCATGACGTGTTCCGGTTCGGAGGGTAAGGTAGCCGGTAAACTTACTTTTGCTCGAGGCCTGACATCCCGGCCTCGGGTTGGCAACGCACCATTACCACCTTTGGTGTCTAGGTGGCGTGAATTTCTTACTATGTGTTTCATATTGGCGATAGTAAAGTAAATTTGTGTGAAAACTCACATTCAGCACACATGATGCGAAAATGCAATGCGTTGGATTTAGCACAAAAACACACAATCTAGAATATCTCTACAATGATAATAGCAATACGGTTCCAAAACCCTATTAACCCTATTTTCGCCCGGACTCTAAGGGGATATCGGCAATGAGCCCACAATCAGGCAGTAGGTATTTACAAGGGCAATCACGTTCTGTTTGAACTCTTTCATCGTTTGCGTGATATTTATATAAATTTTAGATACTAAATAAAAGAACACAAAAATAATGAAGAGGTCGAAGTGGTCTAGCGGTTCAGGGTTTGTCCCAGGTTTGATTCAAGTAAAAAAAGGTGTTTATTTCATTTTTGTAATAAAAACTGCTTTGGCTGCTGATTGGATATTGCTACATTGACGATAGGTTTGCCACATAACACATTGTGGGACTTAATATTTTCGGCTAATCGTGGGTGCCCTAGTTGTACCTCTGTCTAACTTGGCGGATATAATATGTAGATAGCATAGTTTCACAATTCACTAGTATCAGTACAGATAGATGTCCTCTTGGATTACAATAAACAGACTTTAATTTAAATATTATGTCCTCTAAGTAATCAATAAGTAAGTGCAGTAAAACTAGAAAAACCGACTCCAACTATTTCATTGGGTACCACGTCGCCATTTGATTTTTTTTTGAAAGAAAGCAAATTACAAATACCGAAATATACCCACATAAATTTTATCAACATCTTATTTATAATGCATTCATCCCTTCTTTAAAATATGATAATCGTTGATTAAAGCTAGTACAAAATAAGACTATGAAATGCACTTGACAGAAATATAAAAAAATGTCTCCCAGGTACAGGTGCAAATGAAAAGTACACGCTTTTATGTGCAATAGCGTTCTTTTAAACTGATTGGTACATTTTTCAGGACACCGTCGTCGCAAGTCGTTAAGGTTTTTGTGTGCACCTGACTTCTATTTGCTAGCTATTAACACTTTCCAGATGAAATTTTAAATGGTACGATTTATTTTTTAAATCTTGGAAGAAAATAATGAATCGTAGTAAGTAGTAGTAATTTAGTAGTTTATATATCTGTACACCAAGTCTACTTATTTTATTTTATTTAGTACTTTCCTTTTACGGGTTGGCTGGAAAAAAAATCTTTTATTAGAGATAAGCTCGCCTTTTGTAGTTTGTTTTTCTTTTTACTTTTAAGTATTTTTTTGTATCTAATATCAGTTGTGTACAATAAAGAGTTAATATATAATCGTAGTTTGTGAAATGGTGAAAGTATCACCATTGGAGCCTCTAGAAGTATAAACATTCTAAACTGCCAAATTTTTGGATATATTGTAATAATTTAAGGGCACCAAAACTTGAAAAAATGACTAATACAATAATTAAGTATTTTCTTCGATTTCTCTGAGATTCCATCATCATATCTAATGATGGGAACAGGATCACGTAACAAGAACTACTTACCACCCTTGGTAATGGTACGTTAGTCTCTAGGTGGCTTGAATTTCTTACCATCAGGAAGTCCGTCTGCTTTATTGTTTCCCAACATCAAAAAAAAGGGAAACAGTTTGTCTACTCTACCTAGTGGACTCTGATCACAACACGGGGAGTAATATGTGTTGAGAGTCAGGACATTTGAGGCAGTAACAAAGATTAGTAACATCCAACCGATCTAAACGTTAAACTAAAACAGCCTTTTTATCTTTAGTTTCAAAGCCCTGATGATACTGTAAAAATTGAAACCGGGTGGCTAAAGAGTAAGAGAAAAGTATTAAGTATAGTGGATAAGTACAAGTGTTTGTTACAAAAAAGTGTGTATACTTTAAAGAGTGACATTGACTACTTTTTATCCTGATATCTAAACGTATTCTCGTGGGAAACTCGCGTACCCGCGAGCGACACTTAGCATGCTGTATAGTAAAAGGTGATATTTTTACAGTACACTTTTATAACATAATCAAGAAAATTGCTTAATCACTGAATTAGTAGGTATAATTAAGTGTTTTCCAGATTCCTAACATACAATACTTTGTTGCATATTTTTATGACATATAATGATGTTGGATTAACTGATGGTCAGAGATATTATACGTCGTTATTAGACGCCGTACATTTCATTGGTACGTACGGCCAAACATCACTTTATTCCCTGGATAATTCTATTAATTTTTTTTGTATAATGTTGGAAGGCAAACAAGAAGGATGATTTCCTGGTGATAAAAATTTACGCCGCTTACACATACGAAATATGGTAATGGTGCATTGCCCACCTGAAGCTGGAATGCTAGTTAAACATTTAGCCTCCACCTTTATTCGAAGTCGCTTAAAAAAAGTAAACATGTATTTACTAACGGCCAATATTAATAATCAATCCTAATCCAAAACTTGCTGTCCAAGATTGATATTTTGATCCATTTTTATGTTATCGCTTGCCAATAACATATCTGTGGACAGGATAAATATGGCAATTAGGTATGGGATAGGCCGCCGGATACGCAGCTATCTAGATTGCTTGAAATCCATTAGATTGAGATACATTATTAACATTGGCCGTAAGTATATAAATAACAAATTCTTCTTTCAACAGCTGTCTTGAGTAGTTCGAGACAGTTGTATCCGTTCTCAACGGGCACTTCAGTATATTTATTACAAACGGAAAACTACTGATAGCGGTAATCATATGGCGAAAGATTTATATGTCTATATGTTACGGTTACACTTGGTTGAAAAACTAAATCAAATTAGTAGTAGGTCTAGTCAGATTTTTTTTAAAGTTTGAGTTCTGAATTGAGATTTGGTTTCGAATAAGCATTCTAGGATCGTAACTGGTAGTATTCTGAGACCTATGAAATATTTTAAAATAGATTTTTGAGAAAAATTTAATTGTGAATGATACTCTTTAAAATCTGGCTTAAGACATTTAACAAGAGCGAGATATTTTGAATCCCGGAAGGATAACACGGGTATTTAAAAATACAACATAATCCCAAAAGAGGCACATTTTCACATATTTGGTGAAGTTTCATAAAAAATGATGGGATATGGGCGTGAAGATACTTTTTTTGAAATTGTTTAGAGAACTTGCTATAAAATAAAATGCATATCAGCTCTCGAAATAAAGTTATGATGAGTCTAGGTGTGTGTTAGTTGTGAGAGTTAGGACTTACATAAAATGGATGTTTTAAATATCTACATAATTAATATTTTTTCACCTGGAAAATATTCAGTGTTTGACAGATACTAAACTTAACGAAACGGAAATTTGATTTTGCACAAAGTTCGTTCATTCATTCAATTCTAAAAATAGCCGAAATAACTGCAAATTATTTTATGGAATTGAATAATATTGCTCGCAGACGCGTAACTAAAGCAATTTATCAGCGACGGGAGCTCAATTCCTAAGCTTTCAACAAATCGGGGATTCTAATTAATTGGTTTTTTACCTTGCAAATATTTAGATTTAAGAAAAAATAAATGTTTACTTTTATGTAAAATTAATTAAAATAACAATTTAATAATTGTGACAGTGAACTTAGTATAAACTAAAGTACTTCAATGTTTGAGCTTCCCTTATAGTTTTTATTGTATTGTAATACTGATTATAATATCAACTTTACTCTTATCTTCTACCTTAATTTATCTACTTCGCAAACAAACCAACAGAAAATCAGATAAACATAACAGAAATATGTATATGTAAAAGAATATTATCTCGCTTTATCTACATGATTAGTATACAAATTAATTTTCAATGACAATTTTTGACATGCTGTATTCGATTTGATAGTGTTTTGAAAAAAGCCTTTCAGACTTTAAGTTATTTTTCTATAGTTTATATATGAGATGTCGTTTGTACATTACTAATTATAGGTGTTCACTTAACCCCACAATATCTCTTTATGTATGTATTGTTTCCTTAAATTACTGTTTTACAAAAATTGTTTCTTAATGATATTAAAGCCATACTGCTGTTAGATTATCGTATGCTATTAAAAATACTTAATTGGATTTACTTTGTTGTAAGTTCAAATTGTGCGGAAGTAAAGAGTTCATTGATTTATTAATGTCAGTTAAACATTCTATTCATTATAATAACTCCTTTTCGTTGTTACATTGACAATACTGGATCACGGATATCATCCGCAGTTGTGCTGTATAACGGCCAACATTAATAATCAATCCTAATCCAAAACTCACTGTCCATGATTGATATTTTGATCAATTTTTATGTTATCGCTTGCCAATAATATATGTGTGCACAGGATAAATATGGGGATGAGGTATAGGATAGGCCGGCGGATACGAAGCTATCTAGATTGCTTGAAATCCATTAGATTGAGATACATTATTAACATTGGTCGTTAAGCGTTACGTCGGCCTGTTGTACCTACTAGATGTTCTATAGAGTACTTAGTCTATGATACTTAAACTTTAAAGGTTTTTTTTTAAGTTATTATTAATTCGTTTTTAAAATAATATGTTCCCTTTCTATTTGACCTTATTAATGAATGTAACATTTAGCTAATGAATTATAATATACCTAGTTGCATCTAATCCTGCCCTAACGAGAATAATAATAGTGTATCTTTGTAAATTGGGAACAAACAATATATGAATTTCATGATGCTAAGAAATACAAATCGCTTGTAGACACCAAAGATGTTAAGGCGCGTTGATAATCCGAGACTGGATGTTGAGCCTCTTGGATTAACAAATTGACTGAGAGCTATTGCTATTGCCTCATCTACTTCTGAGTACTCCAAAGCAAGGTTTTGAGTCAAAAAACTAGACTCGCTTTGCATAATTCTGTGCGTATCCCAACATAACTGTATAGAAGCGAGAGTTTGGTATGTCACAAAAACCATGAAAGTAGGATAAATGCGGTCTAAATGAGAGCGCTACGGAAAATCTGTGGTGTAAAGCTCGCTGACCGCATTCATAACAATGAAATCTGAGAAAGAGTGGTATTGAAAGAAAGTGTTGGTGTTAAAATGCGAAAGGGCATGCTCCGCTGGTACGGTCATGTGGAAAGAATGACAGATTGAATGGATGTAGGACCCGGGGAGACCAAGGTTGACATTCCACGATCAGATCACTCGGATATTATCCGAGGGTGGTGTCAAGAGTCTCCGAAACTGGCGTGTTTGTATGAAAAGGGTAATGAACGCGAAGGAAATCAGACAGGTTTTTCAGGATCGTGAGGTCTGGCACTCGATAAGTACTCTCTGCCTACCCCATAAGGGATCTGGCGTGAAGATATGTATGTGTATGTATGAACTTCTGGGTATCTTTGAATTTTAATTTGTGTTAATTTTCAACAATAAAAAATCACACAACACCAGGTTTAAATCGTATAATACGTTTAAAATTTTAGATCCCTCTGCAATACTCTCAAGATCCCTTTGTACCGCAATACTCTCAAGAACGGAAAAAGAAATAAAATAAAATATGTCGAAAAACATTGACCGCAACACATATATGAGAATGTAAGGGTAGACCTCTGCCTAATATAAATTGTTTTCTTTGTCACATAAGATTTACAGCCGAGTTTTGTTACAAGATAAAATTCTCTTTGTAAGACACTAGCGGAACATATTTTATTCATCTTTGCAGAAAGCTTTGTTATTAATATTTTAAGAAAGAACCGTATTGTGTAAGTTTATGAAATTATTGTAATATCAAACTTTATAATAATAGTTTATGGAAATTCTAGGTTTAAATACACATCCCTGGACAAATTACACAAATTCTAACTTCAAAGTATGCAAGTTACTTGTGTTATGGCGGTTAGACAACGATACTTACATAGAAATTCTTAGGGGCACTTGCACGTTCTTGGGTTAAATATTTAACTTTATGTTAGATTTTAAATGGGGTTAAAACACTTTATATTTGACAGCTTAACTCATATTTAAATTTAACCCAGGAACGTGAAAATGGTCCTTAAATACATACCAGCATATATAAACACTTAGGCCCGAAAACACAGACATGGATGACACTACATATATGCCTGCGTCAGTCGGGAGTCGAACCCGAGCTTTGCGGTTGGTCGGTGAAGTAAGATATGTAAGCTAACCCTTCGGCCATCGAGGCGGTCAAAGTATTTGTATAATTAGCAGTTCCCAGCTCGAAATTGGATTTAAGAATTATTGTCTTTTTTTACATAATATATTAGTTACAAATTATTAGTCCCTTTGACGAAATTCATTAAAATTATAAAACACATTTTCATTTATTTGAAGCGATGTAAAACTATTAAAAATCGACTTCAATTTTTTTGCAAGGTCGCCGAGTTAAACAAAAAACATGAAACGGATTTTGACATTTTTAGGACCACCTTTGAATCATGACCTTTCGAAAAAAGAATATTTACTAATAAATCTGAAGGATTTGTTAGTTTGTTTGCTTGAAAACGCTAATCTCAGGAACTGCTGGTCTGATTTGAAAAAATCTTTTAGTGTTAAATAGCCCATTTATCGAGGAAGGCTATAGGCTATATGTATATTATCACGGTGAGACTAATACGAGCGGAGCACCAATGAAGAATGTTTTAAAAACATCGTTTTTGTTTTTATCGCCGCTGTGGTCTAGCGGTCCGGATGTTGGACTTGACTGCATGAGGTCCCGGGTTCGAATCCCGGGTCGGCCAACAAAAAGAAAATTGTATTTTTCTAATTTTTTATAAAAAAGAAATGTTGCCCGGGATTGGAAATGTGCCCGGTTGGCGATAGGCTTGCCACCTATCACATTGTGGGACTTAGTGTCTTCGGCTAGTCGTGGGTGCCTTGGTTGTACCTCTGCCTACCTCTTCGGGGATATGGGCGTGAAGATACTTTTTTTTTACAAACTATTAGTGGCTGTTAATGTCAAGCGATACGAAGTTCGCCGGGTTGGCTAGTCATCAATAAGTTTGATATATACAATGACAACAACGTACAAAAAATGCACGCACAACTTCTACTTTTTATTGTCGGTTAAAACTAATTCTTTGTCTTACAAACTGTAGGGTTTGGAAGAAGTGCAACTTTATCAAATATGGTTTCTTACCGGTATGTCCAACGCTGACATAGAATGCTGTCGGCCACACTTCGAAATATCCGTCCACCATACCAAATATCAGGACACCAATGATGGACAGGGAGACAGGCCAACCTATTACTGATAACCAGTATGGTATTTTGACTTGGCATTTTGTTCTATGGAGATACCATCCAACTATCATACCTGGAATTTTATAAAAGTATATTTTCAACATTATCTTTGTTTTGGCAATCCGGTGTTATATGTAGTTGATTTCATGAGGTTCCGGGTTCGATCCTCATGTCCAGCAACAAATAGAAAATGTAGTTTTTCATAAATATATATTATATATACGTTAAACACATAACCTCCTTCTTTTTCGAATCAGTTAAAAAATATAAAATATAGTCAAAAACAATTCTCAAATAATTTCTCTCCCACACTGCAGTTAAGATTTTTTTTCTAAATACTGAACTTAATGCTGATAAAAACTTCTTTTTCGTCTCGATTAAAAACAATGTAAAACATTGTCAAAAACAAATATTAAATCATCTCATACAACGCTATTAAGATTTTTTTCTAAAATCTGAACTTAATACTGATAAAAAGTGTCTTTTTTATGATATTGGAAGGCAAACAAGCAGACGGATTTCCTGATGGAAAGAAAATCACGCCACCTAGAAACACCAAAGGTGGTAATGGTGCGTTGCCAACCTGAGGCCGGGATGTTAGGCCTCGAGCAAAAGTAAGTTTACCGGCTACCTTACCCTCCAAACCGGAACACGTCATGACGTTATGGCGGCAGGAATAGGTAAGGCGGTGGTATCAATCCAGGTGAGTAGCTGCGAAACTCTACCACTAGTCAGATGTCACTGTGTTAGTGACGGTAAGCCTATGCTCGCCTTTTACGAGCTGCCTGGCAGGGAGGCAGATGGTCTATTTTGCAAAGGAGCCCGGACCAACACGGGGAAAAAACTACTACTATGCTTCGCCGGTAAAATGAAAATACGTACCAATTAAATATGGACCAATCCGCGACCAGGGTTTGTCGTAAAGTGGGTCAAACATTTCGAAAGGCTCTTGAATGCGAGCTTTGTACTGATGCCATACCGAAATGTATATCGTAACACCCCAGGAAGATATCATTACAGCGAACAAGGAGACAACTGCGAATCTTATATGCCTGAAAATAAACGGGTTTATTAATATTTAATATTTTCCATCGTCGGGGCTTGGTAAAACTTCCAAATATCCATATTTTTAAAGAAAGAAACACTTGTACTGTTTTACTTATCACTTATAATTTATTACTTTGTAATTAGTAGCCTACCGGTTTCGCTTATACAGCATCATCAAGGCTAAAACTTAACTTAAGTTTTAGCCTTGATGATGCTTTTTAGCCTTGATGATGCTGTATAAGCGAAACCGGTAGGCTACTAATTACAAAGTAATAAATTATTAGTGATAAGTAAAACAGTACAAGTGTTTCTTTCTTTAAAAATATGGATTTATTAATGATTTATGATTATTTTTTATTGAAACATTAAACAAGCACGGGATCTCTGATAGTAAGAGATAATCAATACAATACAATAACTCTTTATTGTGCACCAAATACAGAGAAATTACAAATACATC
>NJDC01057502.1:96562-124123 GCA_002245475.1 Calephelis virginiensis | reverse complement strand
AGTGATTTGGCGCTTAAGACATTTACTTTAGAGCGCAATATTTCATGGTAATCATGGAACGGGGGAGTGCGCTGATTGGCTCTTCTGGCTGACTAAGTATGGGGCCTTAAATTATAAGATACACAAAGGCGGCCTTATCGCCATGTCAGCGATCTCTTCCAGGCAACCCTGGCTTGTATACACCAATATTAAAGGTATTACTATTAATTAATATTAAGTATTACCTAATGTCTCGTATGCTGTCCTCAACTCCTATGTGAAGTCAACGGGTTATATATCCGGACCAAAACATGACAACACATTAAGTGCAGTAACACTGCAAACACGGACACCCTATTTCATTAAGGTACCGCGCGATTTGAATAGGTTTTTATTCCAAAGATAGCAAATTATTCCGAAATAATGACATACATTTTATTCAGAATTAACATCCTATTATTAGTTTTAAAATTATACTTAACTAGCAGTTGCCCACGGCGTTGCCCGCGTGGTTAATGGACCCACAGGAGCATTTTTCGGAATAATACATATCCTGTGTTAGTCTAAGTTACCTTCTAAGTGTGTGACGAATTTCATGAAAATCGGTTCAGCAGTTTTTTGCGTAAAGGAGTAACAAACAAACATACAAACTTTCGCATGTACAATATTAGTAGTAAGAAGGATAATGCATAAATAGTCGTTATGTAATAACACAAGAACCACTAGTCCATGATGAGAATAATATGGGAATACCTCAGGATCAGTACCTTTCTTTCTAAAAAGGAAAGAAATTGAATTAGATAAATGGGTAGGTTATACCTACATACTTGCCAATATCTCGTTAAAAGCTACAATTATCTTAATATTATATTTAGCGAATCATAAATTTCATTTTGCTCCATAACGTTCATTCATTCGCTTCTAAAAATAGCACGCTTAAAAATAACTGAATGATATTAAGAAATTGAATGATATTTCTCCCAGACGCGTCTGCGAAGTAAAGCGATTCATCAACCTTCGCCGTAAGAGCTCAATTCTGAAGCTTCGAAGTAACAAATCGGATCTTTCTAATTGTTTTTCCACCTGGCAAATGATTACATTAAGAATGGATTTGTATTTTCACTTTTAGATACAATTAATCTAAAACTGAACCAAAAGAATATGTAGGAAATTCGAGGCATTCAAATAGATATTGGTAGTTTTAAAGAAGACTGTTTAGGAGCTTTTGTCCCGGGAAACTTCGTTTTACTCGTGCAGTTTTCATGAGAAAATTTATGTTTTTTCCTAGTTTCCTCGCGGCTTTTCGCATAGAATGTAGAAAATCTAAGGTTTAGGCTAGGTTAGGTTTATAAAAGTGTATGCACTTTTAATGTCGCATCATAAAAAAAGTCTGTCCGAGAAATAAAAAAAATCGTTTGAGGTGGGCCCACGCTTAACACTTAGGGGGATGCAATATAGATAACAAACTCAGAGCATGCACACTTTGTAGTGCATATTAAATTTCATCAAAATTCGGTACAGCCATTTAGGAGGGGTATGATAAAAAACACTGTACCATGATTTTTTTAAGATGTAGATTAATTAGTGTGATGATACATTAATTACAGTTATTCTCTCAGTGTTTTACTTTTTTGTTTCTTTCAGTAAATCTTTGTATTGTACACTGTGTATTCTACCTTTCTTTAAGCATTCTCTGTATTTTGGGTTTACTGAAAGAATCTCTTTTAGACAATAATTGTTTTGATTGCCTTTTGTAAAATTTTACATATTCAATTGAATATAGTAAGAATAATATAAAAAAGTATCTTCACGCCCATATCCCCGAAGAGGTAGGCAGAGGTGCAACCAGGGCACCCACGACTAGCCGAAGCCAGTAAGTCCCACAATGTGATAACTGGCAAGCCTATCGCCAAACGGGCACATTTCCAATCCCGACCAACGTTTTTTATTGGAAAATTGGAAAAATCCAATTTTCTTTGTGTTGGCCGACCCGGGATTCGAACCCGGGACCTCATGCAGTCAAGTCCAACACCCGGACCGCTAGACCACAGAGGCGATAGAATAATATAATTATATTATTACTGTTTTGTGTAATATATATTTATTTAATAAATTATTAAATAAATATATAATTAGTATTTTCCTCCTAAAAATATGTAATATTTGCTATCTGTCGAGGCTGTAGGATACAAGCAACAACAAATGAGTGTGATTGCAAAAAAATATTGGCTTTCAATGTATAAAAAGTGCTATAACATAATTGTACATTTTTCGTAAAATCACGATTACTAGATACAAAACGAAAACGAAACAGATACATTTTCTGATGCTAAGAAATAAATGTGTGTTGCCAACTTGAGGCTGGTATATGATACAACAAACGTAAGTTTAATGACTTCCATGCTCTTCAAATCGGAACATGACAATAACCAACACTAAGTACACATACACGATATCCAAAACAAGAACGGGTAAGGTTAGTAAGAACTAAGCTCAAAGTCACAGTAGAATAAACAAAGCAGTATTTTCTATTATTATTTAAAAGTCGTAGCGCGATTTAAATTGCAAGTTGACTGCTGAAAAAGCAAGATCCTAGGAAATCTTGTTTTTACATAAATTACGACAGCGGAGGAAATTCTAATAAACGAAACATGAATAAATTATGGCCCTCAGAGCTTTTGTGTGTTGAGAAATATATAGTTAGAGCGTTCCTGGTGAGTGGGTAAAAAGAACGAATGGAAGGAAATAGCCCAATAAATAACGACCAAGGATATTTGCGTTCCGTCCTTCCATATGTTGCGCGATAAAGTATTCATTCATTCATTGGGTGTTCTATGCGATAAAACCCGTTTTCAACGTTAAGACGCCGGCGCCAACATACTTCATTTATAGTCTTGTGAGGGTAGGTGTTATATTTTTTTATTTGTATTAAGATCTGTGTTAGATTATATTTGTTCAAAAGTTATGAACAATATGCTTAGTTCTTGAGGATGGTTTTACACCATACAACACTACAATGAAAACAAAAAGCATACTTGTGATTTACCTACTAATAAATCGAACATGACAGCTTTCAAACAATTGCATCAAAATCGGTCCATTCATCCAAAAGTTGTGATGCTACAGACACTTATAATACCATCCTTTTTATGTCAGGGTTAGAAAAGTGTCCAATTTAATCTTACTCCAAATAAAATAATGTTGATAGATATCTGTTTCAATCACTTCCTACTCCTCAACCACTTCATCAATTAGGGACTAACGCACAAATTTAACATCACCGAACGTTCCTTAATGAAATAATGTGTTCGATTCCCGACATGGTCCAAAATTTAAGTAATGAAATGAACCATGAACAAATTTCTCATTCCGAGTATTTATCGAATTTATTACTGTATTTATATAATCGCCATATATACATATAATAGTGTATACTTTTAATATAAAGTATAGACTAATAATATATATTTATAGTCCATAATTTATATAAATATTTATACTACAATATGTTTTTAATTTGTGTTTGTTTTATTATGACGGCCTCATTGATCGACAGGTTAGCGTATATTCCTAACACCACATCGGCGTAGCTCGGGTTTGACTCTCATTTGTGGGTTTAATTAAGTGTGTGTACTTCTGCCAGAGTGTTAATAAAATTTATTCCAGTATCTATTTAAATATCGCTATACGTATTAGTATAGGACTAACATGCATAACTTAAGCATATGTTTTATTTATTCAGACTAGCTCTAAATATAACGGGTATGAAGAGCTCTGTCACCGCTACCATATTTTTTTATTTTGATTTAGACTAGCTCAAAAAATGAGTTGTATGAAGAGCTCTGTCACCGCTACCTTAATGCGCAGATTGCTGAGCGTACTACTTCAACAATTGGCTTCATGTTTTCGTTTCGTATCTTGTACACATCTACGATGATACGTTCTTACGAATTAATGTTATACTAGCTGCTACCTGCGGCTTCGCCCGCGTTTTCACAGAAACCCGGTGTGCGATCGGGATTAAAAATAGCCTATATGTTAATCCACGTCACAATCTATCTGTCTTCCAAATTTCAGACAAATCCGTTCAGCCATTCGAGCGTGAAAGAGTAACAAACATCCAAACATCCATACTTACAAGCTTTCGCATTTATAATATTAATAGGATAATATAGATTGAACTGTTTCAATTCTTTGAAACTACATTTCGTACTATTTTATATATTCTTGCAAAGTTTCACATAAAAGAAGTATCTTCACGCCCATATCCCCGAAGGGTAGGCAACGAGAGGAACAACCAGGGCAACTACGTCTAGCCGAAGACAGTAAGTCCCACAAGTAGGTGGCAAGTCTATCGTCAATCGGGCACTTATCCAATCCCGAGCAACGTTATCTTTATTAGAAAATTGAAAAAAAAAACACATTTTTTTTGTTGTTTTATGAACTTCAGCAAAGACCCGCTAAAGTTCTAATATCAACATTTTCATATTCACGTTAAGAACGTAGAAAGTCAGTATTGTGAAATGTAAAAGTGTTTTCGTCCAATAATTGAGCTGTCAAATAGATGGAAGCGGAATACTCCTCTACTGGAAACTATTATGACATCAAAAGATTCCCAGAAATCGTTTTATCCTTCTGTCAATTGAAGTCACCGAAATACGAATGGGAAAGATAGCGTCTTTCATGTTGATGCAAAGAATTCAAATATGTAAAGAATCTAAAAGGTTTTTGCTTATTTACTTGACAGTATATTTCAACAATTTACTACGAACTGCACTTACTCTTTTACTTTAAACCAGCCTTTCCCAAAGTGGGCGATAACGCCCCCTTGTGGGCGCTGGAAGCCTAGAGGGGGGCGGTATAAATCTTGAAAAAAATGTTTTTTTTAAACTAGGCGCAACAAATATGTTATTGAGGTTATTGACAAGAAAAAAACGAGGGGGGGGGCGCTACAAAACAACTGATTTTCAAAGTGGGTGTTACATGAAATAAGTTTGGGAACCTCTGCTTTAAACTAATGTAGGATTTCTTGGGCCAAACCTATGATATGAGTACATATGTGTTACCAATCGGCTGACAAATTACCTATCTACCTACCTTACCTTAGCTTACCTATTCCTGCCGCCATAACGTCATGACGTATACTGGTTTGGAGGGTAAGGTAGCCGGTAAACTTACTTTTGCTTGAGGCCTAACATCCCGGCCTCAGGTTGGCATCACACCATTACCACCTTTGGTGTCTCTAGGCGGCGCGAATTTCTTACCATCAGGAAATCCGTCTGCTTGTTTGCCTTCCAATATCGTAAAAAAAATATTCGTGTCATATTGTTTGTTACTACTTATGAAATTTTGTATGCACACTTCGTAGGTCTGAGAATAGTTTGTTACCTATATTTCACCCCTCTAAGTAAGCCCACCAAATAGCCCATAAGGGTGTCCCACCCCAATTTATTTCTTTCAATTTAAGTTATCTCTAAAAATGGCAAAATACCGTTTGACATATGAGCTAGTGTACTGTATATAAATAGAAGGTACTTACTTCACAGATATCAACAGAAGAATGATCCCGACCACGTAAAACTGTGTATCGTTCGCCATATACCAGGACCACACCATACACATTTCTCGTTGCGGGAACAAATTGTTAATATATAACAAATTGCGCCACCAGAATAGGTCACAGTTGATATTATCGAAAATCGCCGGTTCAAATACCGTCTTGTCATGAGAGAACTTGAGAACCAGTTCATCCACACCAATAACAAAAGCGTAGGCCGGTGTCAATCTTGACACCCGATAGAAGAATAAAAGGAGGAACGATTTAATCATATCAACGAATTCTTTCATCGTGTATCCTTTTGATTGGGGTTTGTCCAACAGATCCTCATAAAAGGACTCCTGACTGATCACGGAGACTGATAAGGCTGGGTTTGAGTAGCCGTTGATGTTTTTATTGATATCTTTGTTAGCTGATCCGTTTTGATGTTTCCTCATCGCTTTTCTCTTTTCCTTGCCCTCTTCTGTTCTTAAAAACAGGACAGTTACTAGAAGACCACTGAAAATGTACAAGTATTAGTAAATTAAAGTTTAAAATTATGTAAAACTTCAAGTACTTAAATGGGTAGGTCGTTATATAAAACACTTTTGTTGTTTCAAAAATTGAAAGTGTTATAAATGGTTGTAAACTTTTAACTTGTACTGAAATTTCCCTTTTAATTTTCACTGAAAATATACATATATTAGTGGATCATAGTTCTTTCTTTCTTTAGGTTTTGGCCTTCACGTTAGTCAAGTAGAAATTTGCTTCAAATTTTATATCAATTTCAATTAATTTTAATTAGTCATCAGTCATAAGTCATTAGGAAGTCATGTCAGGCTCTTGAGTAAAGCGGTGGCCTGTTAACTCAAGCTCATGTAATGAGATTTGGCGGCAACGAGGAAATACACGATACGATAATTTCTTCATGATTATTTCATTTGTGAACTTTCACTGAACAAAATTGTACAAAAAGCCACCAAAATTGACTAATTTCACTTAACATCAACACGAAATTCAATAATTATGAAAAAACTTCGACTATCTTTTCTCTCGATGGCGCCAAAACTCGTGGATCATAGTTTAAAATTGAGTAAAACTTTAAGTAACTCCTTAATTAATTTCTAGTTTAACGATAAACTTTCGGCTAAATTAAAAGTTGTTTAAGTGTTCATAAAATTTTAATTTTTTGTTGGTAAAATAGAGATGAACAGTTATTGATTTTAATTGAATAATTGAATTGAAATTTAATTTAATTTAATAATAATTGAACAAACTTTTTACATAAGCTTCTTGAAAGATATTTAAACTAAGTGATGTAAAAAGGCAGATTTTCACTACACAAATGCTTATAGGATATACTTTACAGATAGTCCCTATTTTCCAAGTCATATGTTCATTTTGTAGCTACGTTTTAGCGTTCCTATAGGTAACCTTAAGATGGCTTTTGAACTTTGATCTAAATTTCAAAGAAAAAACAAAAAATAGCATGATTAGAATTTATAATAAAGTTCAAAAGCCAGCTTTAGATTACTTATTTATACATTTAAATAAAGCTGCAAATTGACTTATAAACAAAAAAAATATTAAAAACAAAACAATAAAGTTCAAAAACCAGCTGAAGTTTATATACAAATGAAAATTAAAATTGTAGTGTTTCCTGTTACTTAAAAAGAATTGAAAATTATATTTCATGAATTATTGTCAAGCTTTTATTTTGCCTTTTCCCCTTCCCACGGCCTACCCCTAAGTAAACGGGATAAAAGTAGCCTATAATTTTCCAAACACCAACCAAATTTCGTCAAAGTCTGTTAGATAGATTCAGCTTAAATAGCGGCCAGAGAACAGACAGGCAAATTTTTTTTTTAAATTCTTAAAATATATTCTGATGTCTATTTTTAGTTACCTAAATTTCTTTTTATTATCTTTATTATACGGAATTGGATCTCTTATATTTTTAATATATTAATATGTTTTATGCAGAATGTATGTTTAGACATACTTAACGATAGTAAAAGAACATACCTAATAAAGAAGAATGTATCAACACAGTAGGATGCGTTTCCAACAGACTGGTACAAGAAATTACGCTCTGTGACTATTCTCATGGTCTTGTTGTCGGCGATGTAGAAGACAGTCAGGTAAGTGTGTACCATTATTACCCACAAAACTGACAGGAACCTGAAAATACAAAGAATATGACAAATATGACCAAAAATATGATAAACTTTCTTATACTTTCGGCTTCGCATACGAAAAAACTATATCTTTATATAAATTGTATCCTTTATTATGTTATTCTGACTAAATATATTCTTGTAAAGTTTCATCTAAATCCGTTTAGTAGCTTTTGCGTGAAAGAGTGTTATTTGCAATAAGTTTGATAAAATTATTAAAGTAATTGCAAATAATTTAACATG
This sequence comes from Calephelis virginiensis, assembly GCA_002245475.1. Taxonomy (NCBI): domain Eukaryota; kingdom Metazoa; phylum Arthropoda; class Insecta; order Lepidoptera; family Riodinidae; genus Calephelis; species Calephelis virginiensis. Next base: position 116,188 of record NJDC01057502.1, on the reverse strand, counting down.
TTGGAACTAAACATAAATGCGGAATATTTATTTTCAGTTCCACTTTAATTACTGCAATTTGTTGAATACGAAATAATAAATGATAGCGGAATATAATCGTGATTAATATACTTAATGAGCTTTTATCGCACCTTATTGCTAATTGCTGCTTTTTTTTTTATTACGATAATCTGCATCCAATTAATGAGTATTACCATATATAAACAAAATGAATTAAAATGTTTTAAAGTGTTTTATTGGTATATCTTTTTACCCACTCCAAAAAAGAGAACTTCCTGAAGTCTACTGTATGTTTTCTTTATACATATATTAGGGTATTACCTGGTCAATAGAAAACTGATTTTGATGGCTCTTTTTTTAAAAAGGCAGGTCATGATTCCGAGGTGGTTCAACTCAATATTATCATAGTCCGAATTTGCACACACACACTTGCAAAAATTCTTAAATGCATTCAATATTCGTGTATGTTGACAGCATCAGATAAAAATTTATGTGGGACCATCTCGGAATGATTAGCTATCATTCAAAAAAAAGGTCGAAGAAATCGCAACGTGGTTATGATATAATTGGAATCGGTTTTTTGCAGTTTCTATGAGCCTAAACTGTTTTTATCTGTTCTTTGATTACGGGGTAATTCCAAATGTCCCACTCTTCAATTTTATCCAAATCCTTCCTAATTAACAAAACCAAAGCATTTTTGTTTTATTTTCCTGATAATCAACCCAATTTCCTTCCACCCTACGTAATTGGCACTTTGCTTATTTAAGGGGAAACTTTCCTCTGTAAAGGAATTAGATATTTTCTCTAATGTTTTCTTAAGATAGTCTAGCGATATAACTTAAATTAATCTATATAAGTATGAATTAATGAATGAACTCTTTATTGTGCTCAATAAAACTTACTACAAAATAAGTACAATTAAGTACACATTAACAAGAGCATATTATTGTAGCTTATAGTACACAAAAGGCGGTCTTATCGCCAAACAAAAAGCGATCTCTAACAGACAACCTTTTGTCTGAGGAGACTATATAAACATAGGTTCAGTAGGTAAAAAGGTGAAACATGCAAAAACTATAACACAAGATTAAAATATTTATAATAACAGTGAGAAAAACAACGACAAAAACAAAAAAAAAAGTAAGTATATTTTATCAAAAATAATGCTGCGTTAGTATGGATGTAGCACTAGGGTTGTCTTTTTCGTATTTGTGTTTAACACGAAAAAAAGGAAGATGTCATTTTAGCACATAGTTATTTTATAAAATTAAAATTTTGTCATTTTATATTTTTTCATGCATCAATAAACTATTACTATTTTACTTGAAACATTTTTAATCTTCTAAAATAACAAAATTAGTCAACCGGTTTCGCTAAATCGGTTTCGGTTAATTTACCGACGTTAAACGCCAGACGTTCGTTTATTGTTAAATTAGGCAAACCATAGCCCCGAAGACGCTGTTTGCAAAACCGGTTGGCTAATTTTGTAATTTTAGAAGATTAAAAATATCATAAGCAATATAGTACAAGTACATATAAAATAACGGAATTTCACAGAGTGCCGAGGATATAAGCAATTCAATATATAAAATTTGATTTATTAATAGAACATATTCTTCTTTACATTGTTTAATTTTTCTGAAAGTTTATGCCTTTGAACCGATTTACAATTACGTATTTTTCTCTGAAATACTGGTTGTAGTGATCATTCTATTTTACATTCACGTTTACTGTAAGTTTATAAACAAAGATTGCATCAAAATAAATTCAGTAGATGTTATAATACTGTGAAGCAAAACTTAAAAGTTAATAGTCTGACTTTTAAAAACAGTTTGTTTTTTACAAAAGCATTGTTATTGTTAGAATATTGTAGAAGCAATGTTTTCAAGCCTTCACTTATAAATCTGGGTGAGACGTCTTTGACAATGCTTAAGCATGTTGGAGATAAGTTAAAGGTTAAGCTTCGGAATTCTAAGCCTTCTGACAAAGCTTATTTTAGAGCGTTTATATTTTATCCCAACAAATTGTTCTTCAAGTTAAGTTCAAGTTAATTTCAAATACTACAAAGTTATTTGTAATTTAAAAACAATAATGCAAAAAAAATATATAAAAAAGAAGAGAAATTTAATAGAGGGACAATTTAAACCTAACTGAAAATACCAATTTGGTTAATTTCTCTTGCATCTTATAGGTCTAAGATTCAGATTCGAATTTACGAACTCCAAAGTTTTAGGGTTTTCGCTCATGTTTAATAATCGGTGACAAATTTATTGTAGCACGAAAACAGAAAGTATTGCGATCCGATTATCTTTTGCTAAAAAACAGTATTTTCAAACCCATATCCTCGAAGAATTTGGCAGGTACAAATAGGGCACCCTCCGAAGCCACTAGGTCCCACAATGTGATAGGTGGCAAGGCCATCGCCAACCGGTCATATATACAATTCCGGGAAACGTTGGTTTAATTAGAAAATCGAAATTTCAAATTTTCTAATTTTTTTTTGTTGCCCAACCCGGAGATCGAACCCGAGACCTCACGAACTCAAGTCCAACACCTGGACTGCTAGACCATATTTCTTTTCATTGCCTGGGACCTCATGGAGTCAAACCCTACACCGGGCCACTGGACACCAGAGGCGACTATTACTACTATCTACTTCTGCCTGATTATCAGTCTTATGAGATCTGATGTGGGTGGAAACCCTTGTATACATTAACCTACAATTATTAAAACATAGTGATTATAATATTCTCTTTGCGCACAATTACCACTGATGTGTGTGGATATTAAAATAAAAAAATAATTCGAAAATTATAATGATTCTTTCAACAATCGAAAGTATACAAAACTAAACAAAATATGAAAGAAGTAAATAAAGTTATTATAGAAAGATAGCTCTTATTATTTATTAACTTTACGTACATAGCATTGCAATAAAATGCTTAGTATAATTATTTAAATGACATTTATATATTTATTAGGTAGCTGTGTATCAATATATTAAAATAAACTGCTGGTATTTTTGGTGTATTTATTCTTAAATAAAATTAACTCTTAACAGTTTTTATGGTCTCGCCGGGATTGGATATGTGCCCGGTTCAAGGCTTACCCCCTATCGCATTCTGGGACAAAGTCTTCTTCTAGTCGTGGATGTCCTGGATGTACCTCTGTCTTCTTCTCCAGGGATACAGATATTTTTTAAAGTTAAGCGCTAGAGGAAATTTCGAAAATCTGAATTATGACACAAAATGGAACTGAACTATCAACTAAAGGTTAACCAACAAATAAGGAATTATCAGGTATCACCTCATTCCGTGCAGACAGGTGAGCGCCCCGTCGTTAGGCCTTTGTGTACTTAGGATAGCCCTCCCATTCGATAGCATGGAAAACGATAATAGCACCTCCGACCACACACCTGTGAAAATGTATAAGGTGAAATGATTTTCATTTTATTTCACTGCTAAAATAAAAATCTGATCAGTTTTCAAATTATATGTTTGTGGTTAATGTTAGTTAAGGACCATAATAAAAACACTCAAATAGTATAAATTTAACTCAAACCAGACTTATATATACATCTATATGTTCATCACAAACGCGTCTCTATCGGGAATTGAACCCGAGTTTCACCGTTGTTTGGTGACGTTAGACATACGCAAACGCTTTGACTGATACACGCACACACGCATACACGCACACACACACACAATATTACACACCTGATCAAGTTATTTTACCTAGTGTGTCACCTACCTTAATAACGACATTGAGCTACGACAGAGCAGCGCTTCCTAACACAAATACTTTTTTGCATTTAAAATGGAACGCATAGCGAAGAAGTAGTTGTTTCATTAGGAAACATGGGATCTTTTGTTCATAAAAAAGTAGAATGTATTCGTAATTATTTTTTTCATTAAGGAAATAAAGAAAAAAATATTTTATAAAACAAATTTGTGCGACTTTGACATTCTTAATTAAAAACGTAACAAAAATATTGTGAGAAGTTTCGTTCTTTATATTAAATGCTAGCTAATGTTTTCAGATTTAAAGGGAACTAAGTTTCAAAAGAAAATAAAGAATTCGTATTGAAAATTGTGGAAGAAATATTAATAATATTTGTGGTTTTTACCGCATGTCTCTCGTCTTAAGTCCTTTTCTTTGTTGTTCTCTTCTGCAGGTTTTTCTTTTGTTTTAGTATGGTTATCACTCTGAAATTAAAGTAATTTGTTATTCATGTAAACATGATTGAGCGTTGACATAAATTTCTCAAAATGATTAAAAAGTATGATAAATTTTATGTTAAAAGTCACTAAAATCGGTTCGGCCGTTTGACGTAATTATGGAAAGTTCCGCAAAGCATCTGTGATACTACTGATGCTAGGCTTAAATGGAAATAAATTAAATTAATATTGCCAAATTGTATTATTTACTTGTATAAAGATATTCAAAACTGGAACTTGTTGTCACGGTACCTCGTACCCAGTGCGAGTCATGACGTCACCAGCCTACGAAAGCGACTGCGGTCAGTGGGAACCTGTTTTATGCTTTGTTTACGTAACAACCATGCATTTTGTATTTTGCATCGGATAAAAATTATAATCTGCTTTTTTCTCAAAATTTTGCTGGTGCTTTAGATGTAACCCTGTATAATTATTTTACTATAGTCTTTGCCAATGACAATATAAAATATTTTTATAAAAATGTAAACCAAATAATAACAATGTTAATTTTTGCGGAGTAGAATCAATCTTCAAAGCTTCAACTTTTAACAAAATTATGGATATCGTCATTAAATTTTTAAAATCTTTATTTTAAGTATTGAAAGGTAAAATTTAAGAAAATTTCGCCGCCTTACGTCAAACATAAGTGTAAAACTGCCAAACTAAGGCTGGGATGTAAGGTGCTTGAGCTTGTCTACACTTTCCAAACCGGAAAGCGATAATGGCAAACTAAATTAATAATGTGACTTTTGAATGAACTGAAAAAAATAATGAATGAGTGAATATTTTGACTTCAATTGAGTGAATGTGTGAAAAAAAATAATTAAAAAGTAAGTATCTTCACGCCCATATCCCCGAGAGGAGGCAGAGGCATAAACAGGGCACCCACGACTAGCCGAAGATACTAAGTCCCACAGTGTGATAGGTGACAAGCCTATCGCCAACCAGGCACATACCCAATCCCGAGCTACATTATTTTTATTAGAAAATAAGAAAGACCATATTTTATTTTTGTTGCCCGACCCGGGAGTCGAATCCAGAACCTCATGAAGTCAAGTCCAACACCTAGACCGCTAGACCACAGAGGCGATTATGAATGAATAAAATTTTGTTTAAATGGATGAATAGATTTATGGAATGAGATAAGACAAATAATGTACCAACAGTTGGTTTTGTCGTGTTGTTAGCCAGTTCCAGGTCCTTTTCTTGAGCCCTTTTGTAACTCCTTTCGAGATAGGCTTCGTATATAGATCCTGCTAGCATCCATATCGCAAGGATGGCAACGACTGCCCTGCAACAAAATATATAAATGTAAATTTTTAACTTTTTTTTATGTAGAGCACATGGCTCTCCTGACGTTAAAGACACCGTAGCTTATATACACGATAGATGTTATAGGTGCGTCGCTATCTTACGTTGGGGTATTGTTTCGTAGTTTCTTCTCCTGACTGGCTAGGTTTGGAAACCGTGGTTGTTTACGGTAGACAGGGTTAAATTTATTTACATTTAAAAATTGCTTGTAATTATAATTCAAACTAATAAATATAAAAACTATTATGTGTATGAACATTAAAACATTGTGTACATAACTAAGTAATTACTTTTATAAATATCAAAATATTTGCACATTACAATGTGGTAGAATATGTTGAAAAGCTTTAATAATTTTGTAACAACTTCAACACGCATATTCCGCGAATAAATATATTTTCTTTCTTTCTTTTCTTTCTTTCTTATGTATATTGTACAAGTTTTAATTCAATCTATAATTTTATACTTCAATAAAATGTTGACATTTCTCGCACTACCCCATGTTTCATAAATCGCTTTTGATGAAAAACATCTATCTCTAAAGCTTTGAAAATCATTTTAGTCCAAGCAAAATATATTTTGAAAACTTTATCAAAATTGGTATGTATGTGAGTTTGACCTGGATGAAGAACATGCTAATATTTGAATGCTTTACAAATTTGGACATTACTGTATGACTTTGTTATATTTTACAGGGATAAATCATCAGTCCTCTCCATATATTGACAGTACAAGTAAATTAATTTGATTTAAATCGATCTAGCAATTCGATATTTTTTTTCACACAAATTGAATCTAACCCCAAAGTAAGCAAATTATATGCTTGTGTTATGGGTGTTAGCCAACGATTCTAATACACAGAAATACTTAAATAGATACAAGAATAAATTTAATCAACACCTAAACCCGGTAATGCAGACATCTAAATGTTCATCACACAAATGCGGCAGGCATTTGTGTGATGGTTCCCGTCGGGAATCAAACCCGAGCCTCGCGGTTGGTTGGCGCATTATCCGCATTATTCTGAAGTTTTTACTTATTTAATGTATTGAAAGGCAATTTAACTGATTTTGTTAATAGTAAGAAACAAACACATAGGCACATAAGATGTTAAAGGCGCGTTGTCTACCGAAGGTTGCGATGTAAACGTAGTTAGTTAGTAGGTCTTGCATAAACTTGGTTTTTGCATCTGGCTTCCCTTCCTTTAAAAAATGACAATGACGAGTATTAGAGTTAGCGCAGTATATATAGGAAAAGAACTTGTGACTGATCGTTGGTGATTCTGGTACTACCACTGTCTACACTACTGACTGCACTTGTTAAATAATAAGCTATTCCGCTAACAGGCGATGGGGTCATCACATTCCTATGCCAAACCTTAAGTAGAACCTAAAACACTTTTAAGCAAGGACGCAAAATTAAAATATTTCAAAAGCTTCCCATCAAACACTGAATAATTTGACTTAACGAACTTAATTTTTTAATTACTTTCTTTTCAAAAGAGCTTCTTAAGTATAAAGAATTCACTTCAAATTTGGAAACTCATTTTTAGTCATTTTCTTAAAGTTAAAATCCAGCAGTTTTATATCGTTTCCTTTAAGCCTCTTAATATTATACGAAGGCAAAATATTCATGAATTAGGTGACTGCGTATTTCGTAAAAGCTTCTAAGGTACTAAAAGATATTAAGGTAATATGATGTAATAATATTAAAGGTCTATTGGTATTTGCTGAGCAAAAAAGGTTTTGTAAAGGTTGATATTTAATAAAAATATTTTCACCTTTTCTGAAAGAACTTTGAGCTCTCAAGATATTTAAATATCATATTTAGCACCAAAATAACTTCATGGGTAAGAAAATACCAGGTTTTTTTCATACGACAAACAGAAACATTATAAACTATGGCGTCAAAGGGATTCTTAAACTTCTAAGATGAAAGAAGATCCGCGGCATACCATTATTTTACAAAACCCCGACTTAAAAGAGTGGTGTTATACGTTTGACGTGTCTAGGTGTGGGTGTGTGTGTATGTCAGACATCATAACTTTTCAACGAATGGACCAATTTCATTTTCAGATTTCTTTGTATGGACGCTGACATAATCGTGATGTTTCTTAGCTAGATAACTTAAAGTTGTTGACGGGGACTACTGAACATTTTTAAGTATTTTCACGCCCATATTCTCGAAGATGCCTACCTCTTACAACCAGGTACAGCCAGGACACTCTTGACTAGCCGAAGACACTAAGTCCCACAATGTGATAGGTAACAAGCCTATCGCCAATCGGGCACATATCCTACCCTGAGCAATATTGTTTTTATTAGAAAATTTGGAAAAACACATGTAAATTGGAATGTGTAGATTAGTTACTTCGGACAGCAGCTTTAGTTACCTTCAACATAATTTTGATACAAACTCTTGTCCCCAATTATAGTCCTTTAAAAAAAAGTAGCCCATGTTTGATCTCGACAAAGATCCGAGTATTTGCATATCAAATTTCATCAAAACCGGTCAAGCGGTTTGTCCGTGAAAGCGTAACGGACAGACTTTCGCTTTAATGGATATAGTATAACTAGATAGATGATAGATACGTTTTAAGTACTGGCCACTATCGTCTTCAAAAGCAACAAACATCAAACATCTTCAGAAACTTAAGCTTTCGTAATTTGAAAATTAAAATGAAATGAAAAAGAAAACTTACTTCTAACAAATTCATTAATTATATAACAGGAGATAATGCATTTGATACATTAGGAAGTTTTTCCACGAACCCCCAATTAAAAATAAACTCATCGTTATGTTACTTTTTTCACAAAACTGGAAGTTTGTATAAATTATATTTTACTAGCTATTACCCGCGGCATTGCCCGCGTGGTAAATGGTCCTCCAAAAACATTTTTTTTGGGTTAAAAACTATCCTATGTGTTGTACGTGTATGTGTTGTGTGTGTAACATGTACATTAACATGACTAAAATGTTTTTTATGTATGTTTGTTAGAAGTGTTAAGTGAACTAATAAGTGTGCAAAAATCGGTTCAGCAGTTTTTGCGTGAAGAAGTAACAAACAATCAAATAGACAAACTTTCGCATTTATAATTTTAGTAGGATTCTATGTAAAATATTAGATTATATTATGAAGCCTACTACCTTAGATAAGGTACACTTCTAACAAATATACATAAAAAACATTTTAGTCAAACGCATGATCTACTCCTTTTTTAAATGAAGATTAACAAGCAGATGTTCGCTACCTTATCCTTTTTTTTTTGGAATGAAGTTACTGTTGTGTACGTCTATAGACTTTAATAACGTCACCGGGCTAGTGGGCGAGCAGAGTGCTCAGCCAGAGATTGAATTTTGGGTGGGGCCTGGGACCCCCCTCCTTAAGAGCGTCTCCTGTGAGAACCTTATCCTATAAAAATCTTCATATTTTTATGTGAGAAATCAGTGACAAGCACATGGATCTCCTGATGGTAAAAGACAACCGTGGTCTATAAACACCATAGATGTTATAGGTGTGTCACTGGCCTAAGGCCAGGATGTAAGGCCAAATGTATAAGTCTTACCCTTACCCTCCACCCCGGAACATAATTTAGTCATTGTGGCGACAAGAAAAGATTGGGCGGCGGATTCCTACCTGGGCAAGTTGCTGCACAGCACTATAATAACAGCTTACTTATTTACTTTCAACTTTCAAACTAAAACTACTACTATTCTGGCTTCCACTAATTTTTTTTCACCGAAATTATGTGTTTACTTGCTTGTGTGTTAAAGAATGTTACCGATACAACGATTTAGCTACCAAACCCAGAAAGAAGTCGTCTAAGCTTATAAGTGCAACTGACCCTGTCGAAAATCAAACTCTAAATTCATCGGTAAACTTCGTCAGGCCTATACGTTAATCACTTTACTAACGAGGTGGAGATATACATTTTGCTAGAATAAGCATTTGAATAATATCAATTTTGTTTAAAATACCTACTCAAATAACATTATAGACCCAACGTCTATTCTAATACTAAACTGATACGTACAAGTATTAGTCAAGAAAACAGTTATCGTAAGAACAAAGTTCCAACGAAGCAATTTAAAATAACGATCCCGGTGCAACCCATGCGACAAATAACTTGCCAGACTATAGAACATTTAAACATAGACATATCATAACGATAGACGAGGCATTCGAGCCAAGTAACAAAGTAGTTGTGCCTGCCTGTTATATTTGCATCCATATTTAAAGACATGATTCGAGTTTTCACTTAACACTTTCCTTAGAAAAATATTTACTATTGAATGTCTTCATTAAGTGTTGACATGCTCCGCTGGTTCGATCATGTGGAAAGCATGACGGATGAAAGATTGACAAAGCAGATGTACAATGCCAATGTTGATGGATGTAGGTACCCGGGGTGAGGTTGACTTCAGATCATTTGGATATTATCCGAGGGTGATGTTAAGAGTCTCCGAAACCGGCGTCTTTGTGTGAAAAGTGTAATGAGTGAGGAAGTTAGACAGGTTTGTCAGGATCGTGAAGTCTGGCACTCGATGCTCTCCGCCTACCCCGTAAGGGACTTGGTGTGGAGCATATCTCCATGTATGTATGTATGTACTTAACGTCTTTATTAGTTTACAAGAACGTATAACCTCCTCTTTTTTAAAGGGAGATTAACAAGCAGTTGTTCGCTAACCTATGCTATTAGAAACGTCACATTTTTTATGTGAGAGATCGTCGAACCAGCTCATGGATCTCCTGATAGTAAGATACAACTGTGGTCTATAGACACCACACATGTTATAGGTGCGTCGCTGACCTGAGGCCGAGAACTGCCAAATGTACAAGTCTACTGGTAACCTACCATCCAGGCCAGAACATGACCAAGTCATGATGGCGGCAGGAATATGTGAGGCGGTGAATCCCCACTCTGCCAAGTTGCGGCACAGAACTTTACCAACAGTGGTCTTGTTAGTTCTGATCTATATTTTAACCAGTGTTCGCCTCTTGTACGCTGGCGGAGATGCCTTATGGTCTATTCTGTTATGGTCTATTCTATTTGGCAGAACCTGACCAATACGGGAAATGTATATTACATTTTTTTATGATATTGGAAGGCAAATAGGCAGACGAATTTCCTGATGATAAGAAATTCACGCCGCTTACCGTTTGGTGCGTTGCCAACCTGAAGCCAGGGTGTTAGGCCTCGAGTAAAAGTAAGTTTACCGGCTACCATACCCTCCAAATCGGAACACGTCATGACTTTATGGCGGAAGGAATAGGTAAGGCGGTGATACCAATCCGGGTAAGTCGCTGCGAAACTCTACTGCAAAATCAGATGTCACTGTGTTAGTGACGGTAAGCCTATGCTCGTCTTTGACGAGCTGCCTGGCAGGAAGGCAGATGGTCTATTCTGCAAAGGAGCCCGGACCAACACGGAGAAAAAAAGACATCGAGTAATATACTATAGAAGTACCTAGTTATTGAAATTTTTCGTATTTTTACGCAAGGGCGCTTCTATTGGTTTTTAATACTATTCATCCGGCTTTGTAGGTCGGAAATATATAGGCAATCAGTGTGGACAGTCATCGATGAAATAGAGCTCCGAGTTCTAATGCATTTAAAGGTAATTGAGTTTTATAGTCAAGATGGGAAATGGGATTTAAAATCTTTTCTGTCTTAATACCCTTCTATGATATTGTTTTCTATGTGAACTTAGAATGAATGTGAACTTATATACTGGCTCTTACGATAGGAAGTAGATATAAGTGTTATGTTTAACCCTGGGTATTTAAATATCGACAAATTTTGATACCATACCTACAGTCAGAGATACTAAACACTAGTTTTGATAACATATTTTAATTTTTTTAGAAAAATTACAATTTTGCTTATAAATAATCTGTAGTAAAAATCAAAATAGAATAAAAAGAAGGTGTACTTAACAGTTTAAAATTTTATTGGTATAAGATCAGAAGTCAAACTTCAACGAGTTGATAATAAGATATAATATTTTAATATAAAAATTATATTAAAATTTAGATTTCAATGATTTTTTTGTTTGCATTAAATTGGGTTGCCCAAACAAATTCTGGACAGTTTTTTTATTTTTAAATAATTGTTCATTTTATGTTACAATATTAAAATAATAAGATAACACATGTTTTTTTTGTAGTTAACACTTGTACTTATCCACTGTACACTTTATTTTACTTCTACTTTAAACTTCTGTTACTATTCAGCCAAGTGGTTGTTTACTGTTAACATGTTAATATGTGGGTACCGTCAGTAACATCCAACCAAATAAGTATTGAACGTTAAATTCAAACAGTATTTTTTATCTTTAGTTTCAAAGCCCTGGTGATGCTGTAAAAAGTGAAACCGGTTGGCTGGAGAGTAACAAAAAGTGTTAAATAAAGTGTACAGTGGATAAGTACAAGTATTAACTACAAAAAAAACGTGTGTATACAATTCCACCAAGTGCTGACGATAGCAAGCAAGCTATTATAAGATAATTTTATCCTGACTTATAGTTAAAGCGTATAGAATTTGTAGAAGGTATTTTTACGGGATTGGATAACATAAAAAAATCGAAATAATAAAAAGTGTCCAAGATTTTTAAGCAACTAATTTTTACATGATTTTTAATCTACTAAATTTATTTCTATAATCTTATAATTATGTTTCATTTTATTATCAGCTTGGAGTACGTCTTCTACTATTACATACATGGGTTAATCAAACTGACCATGCCATTATCCATGCCAAACTTCAACGTAAACGTCAACAGTTTTGGCGTGAAAATGTAAAATTTGGACAGATTTTTCATTTACAATTGTTTTACGACTAATAAATTAAAATAGTATTCTATGGCACCTCTGCGTAAGAATATATCGGGCACTGATTAGTTTTTCATACACACTTTCATCCCTCGTTGTACATTATTCCAATTATAAATTGATTTTTGAAACAAAATAGCCAATGTTTGAGCTCGGTTTTTTTACTACATCCGGTGGTTTAGCCGTGAAATTCTAACAAATATACTTTCGCATTTATAATATTAATAATAAAAAAATAGGGATCACCAGTTATGAGTAGCAGAACATCTAAAGCTTTTAAAAGATACTGTAAATGTTGTAAAACACAAGTTTTATCCATTACGCCTTGAAACAAAGTTATGATCTTATTTTAAGGGTGTTATTTAAATTACTCAATAAATTTTCATAATTACATCTCTCAAGGAACCATAAAGTGAATAAGATAACGAAGTAATTTTAACAATAAAGTAAAATCGTTTTATGAGGGTGTTATTACCAAAATTATTTTATATACTCGTAGAGCTGACATTTTTACGTAACTTCAATATGCGATAGCGAAATGGTACCTTTTTTATCTTTATTATTTTATCACTATTGTGTGTATATCGACCCCGTGTGACACAAAACTACATAATTCGAACACTATACCTATAGATACCTTATATATATTAATCTGACAATACTTTTTGCTCTTTGAATATTTGCCCAGATTTATAATGCACATCCATAGCATGTAAATGTTATAATTTGGATCAAAATCAGTCCTGTAGTTTTTTTCGTAATGAGGAAACAAACATAAACTATCAGGAATTTATTTCAAATATTTTCCTGGAATTTAATTACCATAGATATGAAACTTGATAAGATTTCGTATAGATAGAACATAGCGAGAACATTGTATGGCTATAAATGTTAATGGTGGGTGGTAATCTTGTGAATGAAAAACTAATCTAACTACTAAATTGAAAAACAAGAGTCCATCGATGATAGAAGGACGGTGGGAATTGTTACACAACACGCTCAATATTATAGGTATAGTAGCGGCATATTATGATGGCCGGTTTGACGTTTATTTATTTATTTCACACATGTTTTTGTCAGAATCATGTATTCTCACAAAAATGTGTGAATAAGTAATAAAACTAAATGCACAGACGGTGGTCTTATTTCTAGGTTCCGTCCAACCCGAATATTAGAATCTGTGTTTGAAACAGTGGAAAGCTGCATGTGAAATAACTAGTAAATATAAATAAGAAACCCAATGACAAAAATTATGGATTATGTGAGAGTAAAGCATTACACTTTCATCTACTTTTTGAAGATCGGCTGGGAAGGGCTATAATGGACATCAAAAGAAAGTGAATTCAATAACTTGATTTTCGATTCTTTATTTTACAGTAAATATTTATTTTCCCATTTTATTAAACCTTTAATGACCTATTATTTACCATACTACTTAGATACAAATAAATAAACTCGATAGTAATATGAAATTCACATCGCTATTGCAATGTGTCAAACCTGTCAGCCTAGCGTGCCGTAACATTACAATTTGATATATTAAAGTGACGCACATTTTAACAATAAAAAAAAAATATAACAGTTTAGCAACGCCGCATTATCACCTTTGGTGTCTCTAGGCGGCATCAATTTCTTACCACCAGGAAATCCGTTTGCTTGTTTACCTTCCAATATCATAAAAAAAAATCATGCACGTCATGTAACTTTAAAAACTAAACTTTATTTGTATCTTGTTTCTGCTTCGCAGATTGTCACTGTAGATTATAACATTGTTGTATATCTACTTTTACAGTGACAATCATAAACAATAAAATTTGAAAATCAGATTATGCTTGGTTTGGATAACTGCCAACCAAACAGAAGATACAATTCCTACACTTTTACAACAATAAAACTTTTCCAATTTTTGTTTTAGAAAAGGAGGCTCTCCTAGTGGTAATGTACAACCTTCATTTTGTTTATTATTAAATAAAGTGTTTATATATTTTGTAATGTGATAAAACAACGAATGAGCTTACGTCTTTCCTGAGGGTGAGAGACAGCATTGGAGTATAGTATAGACACCATAGATATTTTAGGTGCATCTCTGTGCCGTGACCGGGTTGCTAGGCCGATTGTTCAAGTCCACGGGCTACCTTACTCTCCACACCGGAACAGGACCAGGGGGGTGATTATGTATCTCAGTTGCCAACTCAAACTGCAAAAGTGTACATGAAATGACGTCATTTGGGTTTGCTATTTCTATAGTATTTCTGTTGGTCACTAGAAATAGTAAATATAAAACACGTCATTTCACAGCGATTTGATGTACACTCGTCCATTTTGAGTTGGTAACTGAGTTACATAATCACCCCCCAGGACAGGTTACAGCATGTTATCAGCAGTTGTCTAGATTGAACCGTTCAACCTTATCTCGCTTTTTACTAGCTGCCTGGCAGCGATGCAGATTTTTTTATTCATAAGCATTTAATTTGCTTTGTTTGGGGTTTTCGAGATGAAATTTATTGTGTCATATTCATGATACTTCAATTAATTTTATTGTTAATATATTAATGATGAAATAAATTTTTTATGTATAATAAATCAATTGGATTCATAATATTATAATTGAATTTGTTACAAACAATAAAAATTGTATTCCTGTGAAGGTTAAATATTTGAGACTAATACTGAGCTTCAGATCGACTGAATTTCAATAGCAGTTGAGACAATAAACGATTATGAATATGAAGGATTATGTAGATATAGGTACTTACCCGAGGATATGGAATTTCCTGTCAGCAAATACGTTGTAAGGGCCAGGTACAGGGCGCACGTATAGAGTATTGACAGACACTATAATACCGCTCTCCAGAGCGTCCTGTTGGGCTTTCATCTCGGCTGCCACCAGCATAGCCTTCATGGCTTCGGAACCGCAGCTTGCTGGCACGCATTCTCCCACCAGCATTGAGCGTGTCTGTAAAAATATACCTTATTTTAAAATCCCCATTTGTAATCCCACTAATATAAATGAGAAAGTTTGTATGTTTGTTCGTTTGTTTGTTACTCCTTCACGCAAAAACTGGCGAACCGATTTTCATGAAATTTGGCGAACACAAGGTAACTTGGATTAACACATAGGATAGTTTTTAACCCAAAAATATGTTCCTGTGGGACTATTATTCACGCGGGCAGCAGCTAGTAGTAAACAGTCTTAAACGTAGGTACTATTATATTATTATGTATGTATGTGATATCATCATTCTTTGGTATGTATCCTCTCGAGAAATCGATCATTGTTTTACCGATTACCTATACTTCAAAAACTATAACTTTCCAAAGAAACGTATTTTGCTAAAAAAATTGTTTAGAATTGCAATACAATTTAAATAGCAAAAAAAATTAAACAGCAAAAACCAGAATCCGCGTTTATTTTATTGGGTAATCAAAACTAAAATATGTATTATTACCTATTTACCACAAAAACCACTTGTTGATCAAATTGGGATTACTATAACGATAAAAAGTCGTAATTTATTATAGCATACGTATTTCCTATAACATATGTAGATAAATTAAGAACCTTCTTCCTTTGGGATTGGTTTAAAACCTATAAATTTGAGGGTTCAAAAATACAACGAGGTGCTTTTAGAAAATATAGTTTGGTAGTGCCCTCACGTTACTCTTACCTCGTCTTGGCGGACCACTCCCGTGTCTCCAGATATCATATATCGCCAGATCTAAGCGTGAGGCCGTGACTCTGATCTAGCTTAAAGTCCGGTGAAGTTGTAATAACCGCGAAATTGGCAACACATTAGTCATTTCAAAAAAATCGATCTATTGGTAGTTGTATACTAATAATCCGAAACCGGCGTGTTTGTATGAAAAGGTTTATGAATGTGAAGGAAGCAAGACAGGTTTGTCAGGATCGTGAGGTCTGGCACTCGATACTCTCTGCCTACCCCGTAAGGCGTGAAGATATGTATGTATGTATGTATACTAATGTGAACGGGCACACGCACCACTTGTCAATGTAAAAAAAGTGATTTGAATCTGAATCCAGATAATACTTGTAGGGATTTCTCATACCCATTTACAGTTTAGAATTACCATTTCCTATACCTTCTACAAAAGAGGTCAAAATTCGCTGAACGAGAAACGACGGAAGGGTACTAAACTTTAAGCATTGAATGCGAAATCAATACTTTTATACTTTCGTTTTGTTTCTTTGTATTAGAATTTTCTCTATTTTTATTAGAAAATTCTCTACCTACCCTTGGAAACTCGGTGTTAAGATATGTACGACTATTTTCTTTCTTCTATTCTATTCTTTTTTATTCTATTCTATTTCCGCTAAAACGTCTGGCAGTTACAAATTTTACTGGAAAGATATTAAGCTTATTGTTAAACTTTATCGACTGTTTAGGTTGTCGTCTTTTACAAATAAAGTATTGCTGTCTGCAGGATAGAGTTATCCTTTTATCCGGAACACGACCGTGTAGAGTAGTGACGCTAAAACATTAGAAATGGGTAAAGCGACGACCCTAAGCTGTGAGTTGTTGCAAAAATTCCACCACATAGAAGGTCACGGTGTTATTGACATGTTCTATGTTGGGTAGCCTATATTCTTTAATGGAGCACACGGAATTAAATGTCAATTATAAAATAAACCATAATGCCATATCCATTGTTACTGTTCTTCTGAAATTTCCTTATTTTACATATTGTTGTCGTATTAAGTTGCCCAAATATGCTCAAATACCATAAGGCACACTAGACATAATGAAAACAATTTTCTGATTTTGCGAGAAACTTCTATTCAGGCGATAAGCGTCTAAGCATGGATGTAAGAAAGACAGGCTAATAGACCCGAACAACCAACCACCTCCCATAGCCCTTCCAACATGGGGAAACATCGGGAGAATACACGGGGCTCTGCTACTCTTGGATTTCCTCCCCGTGTATCTCTTCTCTCCCTACAAGTTGTTTCTAATCATAGTCCTTGTCCCTATATGACACTCTCCCCTGAAGAGGCGATCTTTAGTCATCTCCAATTGGGTTGGACAACACAAGTAACGGGTACTTGTTCACCTAGCCAACACTATTGTACATACATACATACATACATACATATCTTCACGCCAAGTCCCTTACGGTGTAGGCAGAGAGTATCGAGTGCCAGACCTCACGATCCTGGCAAACCTGTCTTGCTTCCTTCACATTCATAACCCTTTTCATACAAACACGCCGGTTTCGGAGACTCTTGACACCACCCTCGGATAATATCCGATTGATCTGATCGTGAAATGTCAGCCTTGGTCTCCCCGGGTACCTACATCCATCTACAACACTATTGTACTGCCCCCAAAGGCCATCTTTTACGGAACCAGGCGTGCGCGAACTCCGCTAGCCTATCGTAGTTCGCTGGGCTTGCACCGAGCTCTGAGAAGTAAACCGGCCCTATTCGCTCCGACGCCACCTGTCCTATCATAGACCGGAACAAGAGAGTAGCGAGCGCTGGCGTTAGCGACAAAAATACATAGCAGAAAGTAGAGTTACCAAACCGTGCGATCTGTCACAAAACTCTGCCACTTAGATATCACGTTGTAAGTGATAAGTGACGCGGATGTGAGAACATGGGGAGACATAATATATTAAATGAAGCAATAATGACACATCCATTATTATTGTTCTTCTGAAGTTTCCTTATTTCACGTATTCGTGTCTAATTTAGTTATATCAATGTACGACGTAAACACACTTCACATAACGATGACATCCATTTCCGTTGATTCTGTGAGAAACTACTGCTAATGACAAAGGTCTAATAAGGTTTGTCACCGAAAACGGTTTAAGATAGACCCTTGGTACATAAATGACTTGAATTAGGTTGAATTGAATGTTACACTAGCTATTGCCCGTGGCGATGCCCGCCTGTTAAATAGTTTCACCGGAATATTTTTCGGGATAAAACTATTCTATGTGTTAATCCAAGTTACCTCTTATGTGTATGCTAAATTTAATAAAAATCGGTTTAGCAGATTTTGCGTGTAGGTGTTACAAACATACATACAAACTTTCGCATTTATGATATTTGTAAGAATATTAATAGCAGTAAAACTGCAAAAACAGACTCCAAGTATTTTATTGGGTACCACGTAGCGATTTAATCATTCTTTTTTTTAATAGTTAATGTTTCCGAAATGGTCTCACATATTTTTTATCAACGTAACGTTTTAAAAGTAATGAAGCGTTACTCATAATTTACATATTCTCCGTTCCGTGTAGCTCCGAAATTATATCTTTATAGGATATTTAAATTAACAAAACTGCAAAGATCGACTCCAAATATTAAAGATAGATAAGTAAATATAAATATTTTTATAATCATATTTTTTTTTTAGAAGAGGAGGCAAATGAGCAAGTGGGTCACCTGATGGAAAGTGATCACCTCCGCCCACGGACATTAGCAACACCAGGAGTATCACAGATGCGTTGCCGACCTTTAAGGAATGAGTACGCTCTTTTCTTGAAGGTTCCTAAGTCATAATCGTTTGGGAATACCGCCCTCGGTAACTGATTCCACAAAGGTGTTATACGGGGTAAAAAATGTCTTCGGATTTTTTAACGACCTCAGCGACGAGAAACCTGCCATTATTTATTTCATTAGGTACTTACAATGGCGCAATTTCATCATTATTTTTTTGAAAGATAGCTATTAAAAGATAGGCAGTAGTTTGAGCTATACTTAATACTCGTATCACATAATCTTTTATGTTGATAACGTCGATGATGAGAAATATTTCCAAAAAAGAACAAACATAATTATTATTCGTCGAGCAATCGCATAACAAATATACAATGAAACATACTGTCGCAATTAAGAACCTCCGCCTTTTTTGGAAATATAAAGCAATAATGCCACATCCATTATTACTCTTCTCGAGTTTCCTTATTTCATGTAATCTTGTCTAATGCAATTTATAAATTTTAAAGAAAGAAAAAATTTCACCCCAGACAGGATTTGAACCTGTAACCTTTCGTCTCAAGCCGACGAATGCTCTAACCAATTGAGCTACTGAGGATTCAAGTCCCGTGGCGAAATTTTTGATTCCTTTCTAACCCGTTAACGCGGGTAGTTATGTCCTATGTACTCAGAATTGTGTATCTATAGGATCTACCCGCGTTAACGGGTTAGAAAGGAATCAAAAATTTCGCCACGGGACTTGAATCCTCAGTAGCTCAATTGGTTAGAGCATTCGTCGGCTTGAGACGAAAGGTTACA
>NJDC01057502.1:0-25506 GCA_002245475.1 Calephelis virginiensis | reverse complement strand
CGACTTATGACTGATGACTAATTAAAATTAATTGAAATTGATATCAAATTTGATGCAAATTACTACTTGACTAATGGCTAAATACTAACGTGAAGGCCAAAACCTAAAGAAAGAAAGAAGAAGAAGTTTATTAAAAATCTACACCCCATAACGTTGTAGAATATGTTGGTACGAATAAGTATTTTGAAATAACATTTCAACATACATATTCTCAAATAAGTGTGTTTAAACATTGTTATTATTTTAGATTAATTAATTATCGATTTATAGTCGCCTCTGTGGTATAGCGGTCCGGCGTCGGACTTGACTTCTTCAGGTTCCGGGTCGGGCAACAAATTAAAAATAGAAAATTGAGTATTTTCAATTTTCTTATAAAGATACTCGTAATGTTGCCTGGGATTGGATATGTGCCCGGTTGGCGATAGGCTTGCCATCTATCCCTTTGTTTGACTTGGTATCTGCTGCTAGTAGTGCGTGCCCTGGTTGTACATCTGCTTACCTGTTCGGGATATAGGAGCAAAGAAACTTTTGTTTTGATTTGTGGTGTGTTATATATAACACACTAGTATGTCGATATCTTAGTAAAAATAAGTGCGTGTATTAGTATACAGACGTAAGAAGAATTATTTTTTGAAGGCATCATTTTCCGAGGGGTGAGATGCAAGCACCACACGAGAACTTCCACCAAACCACCGAGACCACGAAGATATAGTTACTGGCCAACGAAAAAAAATTACGAAGAACTCAGTATGATTTCGGTGATAGCATACTATGGTTTTTTGTTATGCATAACTATAGGTCAATAAAAGTAACAGAAAAATGATTTCTCTCGTACGTCGATAAAAAAGTTTTATTTCAAAATTTATTCAATTACCTTCCGTAACGTCTCTCTCAGTTAACATGAACTCAAACTTTTTTAATCTTCTACAGCTTAAGGGAATGTTTTTTTTATACTTTAGCCACTTTAAAAACTTTTAATGGATACTTAAACGTTACTATTATTTAGATCCTGTAATCCATAAAACGTTTTTATATTTTTTAAATATTTGATACCTGTAAATGGACGACTGTACAATTAGATTGGCCTAAAAAAGTATTTTCACGCCCATATCCCCGAAGGGGTCGACAGAGGCACAACCAGGGTACCCAGGACTAGCCGAAGACACTAAGTCCCACAATGTGTTATGTGGCAAACCTATCGCTAACCGGGCACATATCCAATCCCGAGCAACATTTTTTATCATAAAATTGGAAAAACCACATTTTTCTTTTTGTTGCCCAACCCGGGAATCGAACGCGGGACCTCATGAAGTCAAGTCCAACACCTGGAAAGCTAGACCACAGAGGCAACTATTTTTTTATCTAATCTAATTTCATCTAAAATTTGATGTGACCTTAAGTTTATTTGAAGAGTATAATTTTTATTAGCTGCTGCCCACGGCGTTGGATGCGTGGGACCACCACAGGAACATTTTTTCAGAATAAAAGCTATCTTATGTGTTAATCCAAGTAACCCTCTATCTGTGTGCCAAATTTTGTGAAAATCAGTTCAGCAATGTTTGCGTGAAAGAGTAACAAACAAACTAATCGGTTAATTAACAAGAGTAGATATCCCTTTCAGCTTCACTCAACAAGTTACTGACAGTCGGTCGAGAATAAGTAAAAAATATACAAACGCAATGGATACGTGGTTCAATATTTGGAACAAACTGAAATTTGAGATTTCGCTATTGCCCAAACGAATAGTAAAATTCTTAACCAATTTCGGAATTCGACGTACCGCGTTAGACATTAAGATTTAGACCGACTAAACTTTTAGAGCATATCACAAGTATATACAATTAAATTTAGTTATTTACTCTCACAATAATTTAAGTAGGTAATAATAATCAGCCTCATCTGTTGTAAAAAAAACCTGATTAAAAGGTCACCAGTGCTTCCACCCGAGTTTTACATAATAATATTAGTACAGTGAATCGTAAATATGCTACAATTAAATAAAGTAAGTATTTCATATAGAGGAGTCGGTTAAAAAACCTACTCCAATTTCATTGCGCCGTCTAGGTTTGTTTGTTTCTTTAATTTTGCATTGCAGCATTTGCCATAAGTTAAGTTGAAATTTGCTTTAAGTTTGGGTAATGGGTTTGTGGAAACGGAATTAGATGATTTTAAATAATTCATTACGTTTTGAATAAGGCGGTGGCTTCCTTACTTACTAAAATTCAATAACTATGGAAAAACTACCGCCATCTTTTCTCTCGATGGTGCCAAAACTTCTTTCTTCTTTTTCTTTCTTTAAGTTTTGGCCTTTACGTTAGTATTAAGCCATTAGTAAGTAGAAATTTGCATCAAATTTTATATCAATTTCAATTAATTTTAATTAGTCATCAGTCGTAAGTCGTCAATAAGTCATGTCAGGCTCTTGGGTAAAGCGGTGGCCTTTTTACAAAAGCTCATGTAACGAGATTTGGCGGCAACGAGAAAATATACGATACGCTAATTTCTTTATGATTATTTCATTTGCGTACTTTTACTGAACAAAATTGTACAAAATGCCACCAAAATTGACTAATTTCACTCAATATTAACACGAAATTCCATAATTATGAAAAAACTTCGACCATCTTTTCTCTCGATGGCGCCAAAACTCCTCCGTCTAGGTTTGTTTGTTTCTTTAATTTTGCATTGGTGTGAGCATTTGCCATAAGTCAAGTTGAAATTTGCTTTAAGTTTGGGTAATGGGTTTGTGAAAACGAAATTAGATGATTTAAAATAATTCATAACGTTTTGAAGAAGGCGGTGGCCTCCTTACTTACTGCCATCTTTTCTCTCGATGGCGCCAAAATTTATATATACAAAACTAAGCATTTTTAAACATGACTCAAGCGCCGCCTGGCGGAACTTAACCAAACTTCTACTATGTTAACTTACTAATAAATATTGACTAGACTTTCAACAATAATTTTTAGAGATTGTCTTTATTTCACTTTGATACTACCTTTTTTTATGATATTGGAAGGCAAACAAGCAGACGGATTTCCTGATGTTTAGGAATTCACGCCGCCTAGAGACACCAAAGGTGGTAATGATGCGCTGCCAACCTGAGGTCGGGATGTTAGGCCTCGAGCAAAAGTAAGTTTACCGGCTACCTTACCCTCCGAACCGGAACACGTCATGACGTTATGGCGGCAGGAATAGGTAAGGCGGTGGTACCAATCCGGGCGAGTCGCTGCTAAACTCTACCACCTAGTCAGATGTCACGGTGTCAGTAACGGTGAGCCTATGCTCGCCTTTTACGAGCTGCCTGGCAAGGAAGGCAGATGGTCTATTCTACAAAGGAGCCCGGACCAACACGGGGGAAAACTGTAACATAAACTTAACTTTACTCTTACTTCGGTCTTTGTTTAATAAAAAGTAAATTGACTGAGAAAGTGAAATCTGACACCAGTCCGTAGGTGATAAGTATTTGTTTACTAGCTGCTACCTGCGGCTTCGCCCGCGTATTCACAGAAACCCAGTGTGCGATCGGGATTAAAAATAGCCTATATGTTAATCCAGGTCACAATCTATCTGTCTTCCAAATTTCAGACAAATCCGTTCAGCCATTCGAGCGTGAAAGAGTAACAAACATCCATACATCCATACATACAAACTTTCGCATTTATAATATTAATAGGATTAAAAAGACAAATAGGTATTTTGAATCATGATCCATCTTCATAAATAATCATAAAAACCTATACTGTAAGAGTAACATACAGACGGATCACTAAATTTTTTATGAAGTTGGTTAAAAAGGGACCTTACCTTTCGCATTTTCTAACAACAAAATTTATAGAACTCTTCAATCTTAAATCTAAAAGGAAATTTAATCCTCGTCTTAATACTGAAACATTTTATAGCCTCCGTTTTACTCCATTTCACAAGTATTTCCAACATAAATTTCAATCACTTTATTCGGATTTTCGTCAATATTCTTTAACAGATCTAAAACCTTGCAAAGGGCTAAAATTCAATATTAAACTAAATAAATTCTGGACTGTGTCTTCTATTAGACCATTTTTATGGCCTCAGTTTTTAGCAATTTTTAATAGCAAAATAATATTTGCCTCTTTATCAGGTATCTAGTTAAAAAGGATTAATGAGTATATACCTATAATATACTTATACCTATAACCGTAACAAAATCAGTTGGTTATCTTCTTTCTGTTTCTGTTTTTTTTAATGTTACAAAATTAGTAACATTCCGATCCGGGCTCCTTTGCTGAATAGATCATCTGCCTTCCTGCCAGACAGCTCATAAAAGGCGAGTATAGGCTTACCGTCACTAACACCGTGACATCTGACTACGTGGTAGAGATTCGCAGCGACTCGCCTGGATTGGTAACACCGCCTTACCTATTCCTACCGCCATAGCGTCAGTGCTAGCCGTTGACGTGTTGCAGTTCAGAGGGTAGGTAGCCCGTAAACTTACTTTTGCTCCAGGCCTAACATATTATTTTGAAATATATTAATTTGTTGACGTTTGGTAAAACATCCAAACATTTTCAAAAAAAACCCTAATAATATCCCTGGACAAGTCACACAAATTGAATCTAACCACAAAGTAAGCAAATTATTTGCTTGTATTATGGGTGTTAGTCAACGATACTAATACATAAAAATACTTAAATAGATACCAGAATAAATTTAATAAATACCCAGACCCGGAAAGGCAGACATCTAAATGTTCATACCACAAAGGCCTGCCCCGTCGGGAATCGAACCCGTGCCTCGCGGTTGATCTTTGTAGTTAGGCGTATACGCTAGCCACTCGACCAACGAGCCCTAAAGATGTAAAAAATCAAACCAGTAAGTTGGGACTAAGATTAAAATGAAAAATAAGTATCTTCACACCAACATTCCTAAAATCGCCCGCAGAGATGTAACTTATTTAGATAGCTCGATTAACTGAAGTTACTGAGAACCAAAATGTGAGATTTGGCAAACTTATCGTCATCTGGGCAAATATAATGCAGAACAAAAAGTAAAATACACATTCTAAGTTGCCCGACTCGAGAATGGAATCTAGGACCTTGTTAAGTTATTTCCAACAGCCGAACTATTAGACCATAAAAGCGATTTAATTCATTATCTATGTATATAAACATGAATACATTACTACTTTGGAAAAGGAAAAGGTTCATATGAAGAAAAAAAACTCAGAAAATTTCTAAGAAAATAGAAAAAACAATACCTTAATATTCTCCATATTATACAAACTTGTTAATTGTCAAGCGATACGAAGTGCGCCAGGTCGGCTAGTAAAGTATAAACGTAACACAGTAAGTGTTTTTTCATTTAAAAACATGAACAAAAGTAGACCGCCTGCAGACAGAATAGTCTCAGAACTCTGTTAATTAAAGCAAGCTCAGTTCTAGAGAACATTTTGAAATGCGAAAGCAAAATCAATTTGAATATCCGAGAGTGGTTTTATTAACGCTGAACCGAAAATTCTGGAAATTATTGCTACAAGCAACGTATTTCGGTATTCTGAATTTCAGTCTTTTGAATTTGGAACCGAACTATCTGCTGGATAAAGAGATACGTATTTTGTATAACTTGTGTAGTTGCTTCTATGGTCTAGCTGTACGGTGTTGGACTTGACTTCGTGAGGTCCCGGGTTCGAACCCCGGGTTGAGCAACAAAATTAAAGTGTGTTTTTTCAATTTTCTAATAAAAACATCGTTGACCGGGGTACCACCTCATCGAGGTACCATCACATGGTTATTTGTTAGACTTTGTAGTGGGATTTAATAATACGGCTAGTCTATAATGACTTGGTTGTACTTGTACCTCTGCCTAGCTCTTTAGGGCTATGGGTTTGAAGATACTTAATGTATATTAAGATAGCAAACTGGGACGCGGCTCGCCTGGTGTACATAGACAACTTGGATATCACAGGTCCGTTGCCATCCTTTGGCAGGGGTTTCAGCTGTGTTGTGCCAGTCTAGCGGGATACCCATGTCTTCCAGACAAATGATATTAGCCTTATGACGGCAGAAATAAGTAAGGCGATGTCCATACCGGTGAATTGGGCAGCAATCTTCCTCACTATTCTTATTAATCATCGACTCTGTGGTCTAGCGGTCCAGGTGTTGGACTTGACTTCATGAGGTCCCGGGTTCGAATTCTGGGTCGAGCAACAAAAATAAAATTTGGTTTTTCCAATTTTCTAATAAAAAAAAATTGCTCGGGATTGGATATAATATGCCCGTTTGGCGATAGGCTTACCACCTATCTCATTGTGGGACTTAGTGTCTTCGGCTAGTCGTGGGTGCCCTGGTTGTGCTTCTGCCTAGCTCTTCGGGGATATGAGCGTGAAGAAACTTTATTATTATTAATAGGTCATTTAACCTATGCTTGTCTCTTACCAGGCAAAGAAGCAAGTGTTTAATGTATGAACTAAATAATGCACGAATAGAATCTTCGAAAGGAAAAATGGAGGAATATTATCTAAATGTTTCTCGTATGTTTATAATGGCGGGCTATTCAGCCTTTGAAGAAGCAGCCCTATATGAATTATAAAGGAGACTGTAGGCAACACCTTTGTTCGTACTGATTTATGAGTATCATAACTTCATTGTTACCAAGTTTCGAATTAAATTTCCTGTTCTCTGTTTGAGTTGTTTGTTTTATTATGGGGGTAGGAGTTTATTATAGTATAATAGTGATACTAAATGACAACAAATAAACATAAAACCTAGAAACATATATTAATAAAAATGTACAGTACTACTATTTAAATTATGCGCTTCGGCTTTACAATTTTTACTCTGTTTACACTTTATACTTTAATTTTTAAATTGGCTGACCTAATCCAAATTTACGCGAAATGATTAAATATGTGTAATAACAACTCTATATAGATATCTTTAAAATACATTTGATTTCCGAAGCTTGACGAATATAGCTGAAGCGCATAATTTAAATAGTACTACTGTATTGTTGGGTAAGCTATTTCAAAGCAAGGTTTTGAGTCAAAATACTAGACTCGCTTTGCATAATTCTGTGCTTATCCCAATGTTGTTGCTAGGAAGCGAGAGTTGAGTATGTCAGAAGAATCATGAGAGTAGGATACATTCGGTCGAAATGAGAGCGCTACGGAAAACTTGTGGTATAACGCTCGCTGACCGCATTCGTAACAGCGAGATTCGAGAAAGAGTGGGATTGAAAGAAAATTGTTGGTGTTAAAATGAGAAACGGCATGCACCGTTGGTTCGGTCATATGGAAAGACAGATGAAAAGTTGACAGCAGATGTACAGTGCGAATGTGGATAGATGTAGGTACCCGGGGAGACCAAGGTTGCCATTCCACGATCAGATCGATCGGATACTATCCAAGGGTGGTCAAGAGTCTTCGAAACCGGCGTGTTTGTATGAAAAGGGTAATGTATATATATGAAGCCAGATAGTTCTGTTAAGAGCGTGAGGTTTTGCACTCGATATTTTCTCCCTACCGTGTAAGGGACTTGGCGTGAAGATACGTAATAAAATTTTATTTAATTAAGATGAAATAAACTGATATAACTTTTATATTCGTATAGAATAAAAGGCAAAAGACATTTTTAGGAATAAGTACTTTCATTTTTGAAAACTTCTACGACATATCGAGACATTAAAGGACGTTTTAGACGGCTGTAAACATTAGTTGTAAACGTTAGTTTGAATTCGTCAGGACAGTAGATTAAATCTAAATTTAATCATAATCGGAAGATGGAAACAAAGTTTTCCAAAGGTCAGCCTGTTGGAAGGCATATTTACAACCATCTAGAAGCCCTATAAAAGACAAACAGGCATATAGGCTTACGTGTGCATCAATGGGTGTGGAAGGTACCTAGTGATATAGCAAAACTATAACCTAGTAGATATACTTATACCCTTAACCATAAAAAATCAATCGGTCATCCTCCTTCATTAATATAGTATTATACATAATATATTAGCATATACAGGTATTTTTATCTTCAAATCACCCATATTTTTTTTTAATTTTACAAAATTAATTTACCGGTTTTTAACATCTTCAGAGAATCACCTTTAGGTAATCTGTTCCTACTTTAATAGATACATAATGAAGTTTCCGTAAGAGCCGAGAACACGATATTATCTTCTACTAGTGGTCGCCCATTGGTCGAAACTCGACAATAATACATTTTATTATCTTGTTGATAAGAACGCCATCTTCATTTCTCAAGACCAACTACTTTGTTTCCAAATTTTATAGTGCACCATGTGTGATTTTTTATCGTTATTATCAATATATTTGTTTGTATGTGTCAAATTCATGGTAGTGTGGGTAATTTTTTATTTATTGATTTAATGTACTTTACAAGCATTGTTATTGATAAATATTAGCGTTCTGCACTTCTCCTACACATAAACTATAAGTGTGCTAAATTTTATGCTCCTCCGTCCGCGCAACTTTCGTAAAAAGGGGTCCAAAGTTTTGGCATCACGTATTAATATATAGATTCCTTGATATTTCTTTAAAAAAACCCAATTTCTAGAAGGAACATTAATGAAAGCGTTTTGTATAGCCTGACGAAAAAATTCAGCCTTTATAAAGCTTGAGCACTGGAATACTTCCCTTTCCCTACTTCCCTCTGGGAAACGGAAATCGAATGTAATTTATAGTTAGTGGAATTGTGCATTCTGCGGTAAGATGGACGGTCTGAGGAATCTTTAAGACGGATCTCATTTAGACTAGTTGCTTCCTGAGCTTTTATCAGCCGTTTATTGTAAATGAAAGAGTTGTGTGCTTTATTTCCTACATATATTACACTAGCTGCTACCTGCGGCTTCGCCCGCGTTTTCACAGAAACCCGGTGAGCGATCGGGATTAAAAATAGCCTATATGTTAATCCAGGTCACAATCTATCTGTCTTACAAATTTCAGACAAATCCGTTCAGCCATTCGAGCGTGAAAGAGTAACAAACATCCATACATACATACTTACAAACTTTCGCATTTATAATATTAATAGGATTATCTTCCCTGTTGTCTAGCGGTCTAAGTGTTGGCCTTGACTTCATGAGGTTCCAGGTTTGTTTTGATCGGGAAACAAAAAGAAGATATAGTTTTTTCAATTTTCTAATAAAAAAATGTTGCTTGGATACGTGTACGGTTGGCGATAGGCTTGCCACCTATCACATTATGGGACTTAGCGTCTTAGGCTAGTCTTGGGTGACCTAGTTGTGCCTCTGTCTACCTCTTAAGGGATATGGGCGTTAAGCTACTTACCAATTTATTAAATTGCGTTTCATGTACTATGAGTTACAGAAGTCGATTTAATTTTGACACTGGCCTATAAACGTCATAGATGTTATAGGTGTGTTTTTGTCCTGTAGCCGGTATGTTATTCCTTTTGTGTAAGTACCGACTATCGGAACCGGAACATGACAGAGTTATTAAGCGGCAGGAATAAGTAAGGCGACGGATCATCTATTCAACCTATGCTCTCCAACTAAGAGAAATAGACTATATTCCTCTCTGCTAGGTACCTCGTAAGATGTGAGCAAAGGTTACTATATAAGTAAGTATCTTTAAGCCCATATCCATGAAGAAGTATGCAGAGGCACAACCAGGGCACCCACGACTAGCCGAAGACACTAAGTCCCACAATGTAATAGGTGACAATCCTATCGCCAAACCGGGCATACATCTAATCTCGACAACGTTCTTTTACTAGAAATTTGTAAACACCACATATTCTTTTTGTTGCCCGACCCGGGAATCGAACCTTATGAAGTCAAGTCCAACAACTGGACCGCTAGACCACATAAGCGAGAAGAGGTTTACTATATAGATATACACCAACAAGGCCACTGGTGGTAGAGAGCTATGCAGAACTTGCCCAGGTAGGGATCTACCGCCTTACCTATTACTGCTGCCAAAATGATTCTGTCATTTTCCGGTCCGGATGGTAGCAAGTCTATTGCACAATAGGCCTAACTTCCCGGCCTCAGTACATCAACGCACCTGTCACATCTTGTGTCTATAGACCGCGGTTGTCTCTTACCATCAGGAAATTTGTGTGCTTGCTTGCTGACCTTGAATATAAAAAAAAGAGTTTCCCTATTTATATAATATATTTATAACTAGCAAATTTAAAATGTACGCTAAAACATTTGACCCACTTTGTTAATGCTTTCTTCAGAGACCTGATTTCTTTACTGTGAAATTTATTTCATTGATGTTAATAACATACACTTACTAAAAAGGCACATACAAGTAGAATAAATAAGAAATAAACATGAGTAAGAACAAATAATTAAGCGTAGTAAAACTGCAAAAAAAGTATTACAGTCGGGATGTGACAACCCCAGCACCTACTTTGAGAGTGCAGTGTCGCTCAGCTGTCCGCCCGAATTGGTACCACCGCCTTACCTGTTCCTACCGCCATAGAGTAAATGCTCATAATTGTCGTATTCCGTACTCTAACAGCTAATTCACGATTTATATTATTCACGCAAGATCTCCGTGTTGGTCCGGGCTCCTTTGCAAAATAGACCACCTGCCTTCTAGCCAGGCAGCTCGTAAAAGGCGAATATAGGCTTACCGTCACTAACACCGTGACATCTGACTAAGGTAGGAGTTGCGCAGCGACTAACCCGAATTGATACTACATCCTTACATATTCCTGCTGCCACAACGACACGACATGTGAAACCGGTAAACTTACTTTTGCTCGAGGCCTGACATCGCGGCCTCAAGTTGGCAACGCACCATTACCACCTTTGGTGTCCCCAGGCGACGTCAATTTCTTACCATCAAAAAATCCGTCTGCTTGCCTTCCAATATTATAGAAAAATATACTGTAATATCTAATACTGATAACGCATAGTAGTATTGCTAATAACCACCGTTCTCTGTAAACGATTATTGTGTATTATTACCTTCAAGAAATCTTAAAAATTTTCATTTCCATTTTATAACAAAACTAGTTGACCCGGCAGACGTTGTTCTGCTATATTTCTAATGTGTTTTAGTAAAAAAAATGTGGGATATGTCGCCCTTATCACTCAGGTTTATATAGATGTTGGCCGATTCAAACCTATTCAATATGCTCATAAAGTTTCATAATAATTGGTCAAGCCGTTTCGGAGAAGTACAGGAACAAACATTGTTGCACGAGAATTTTATATATAACATTAAACATAATAATCGTAGGTATAATAATAATAAGTACTTAAAAATATAATGCATACAAGGGAAAGATTTTATTTTAACCCTATTTGAATAAAATTACCTCGTGAATTGAGACTAGATTTTAAATTTAAATTATGAAAGCATAAAAGCTCGATTTTTATCCAAAGTTGCTTAAATATAGCCAATTTAAGAGAAAGGTATAATCCTTGCTCTACTTCAGACAATAAAGCCTCCAAGATATTACAAAAGGATTTTGTAACTGTATGAGGTAAATTTGTACTCCAATTACTATACTGCTTCTACAAAAAAAATCGATTAGAGTTGGATTAAAGGCGTAATTTATTTTTAACTGCCGACAGAAAGTTGTAGTATCATAAGTTTGACGTTGTGTGGTCTGTGGCATCATTCCTCTGAAACGGAAGGACCGATTTTGATGCGGATTTTTCAAATCTGACGTAATCAAGGTTAACAGATGTAAAATAAGCCTTTATTTTGCTAATTCCGTGTAAGCAGTGTAACTGTTATAGCAAATATTCCTCCAAACGACACAGAATGTGACAAGCCAAACTGACGTTGCCACCACCCACCTCCGCGACCAGAACACGAATAAAGGAAGAGCTCGGGAAAAAATATAAATTGTGACGTCCTTTATATGTGATAACCCTACCTAAAGTTTCCACCTCCCACCTCCGCGACCAGATCACAAATAGAGTCCGATTACGGGAAACAAAAACACTTGTCACGTCCTTCGCTAACTTTGTCGAAGAACTCACCACAAAGAACACCCTTTTCATACAAACACGCCGGTTTCGGAGACTCTTGACACCACCCTCGGATAATATCCGAGTGATCTGATCGTGGAATGTCAGCCTTGGTCTCCCAGGGTACCAACATCCATTTACATACGCATTGTAGGTATATCTGCTTTGTCAATCTTTCCACTTGACCGAACCAGCGGAGCATGCGCCCTTTCACATTTTAATACCAACAATTTCTTTCACTCCCACTCTTTCTCGGATCTCACTGTTACGAATGCGGTCAACGAGCGTTTGTGTATGTGTGTATGTCTTTGTCGTCATAACGTTTTGATGCGGATGATTATTATTCGAATAGTGACGCAATTGAGATTGTTTTTAGCTATATTTTATACAGATTTTGTCTGCGCTCATTTTCAGTGCACACTGCACCGTTTTAGATTCATTCTAATTATTTCAAAAACTTTTTGAATATGAAATGGAGAGATCAATTCTAAGGAAGACTTTTTATTCTTCAAAGACACGTCTCTCGGGCCCTTAAATAAAAAACAAGAGCATTTCTGAAGTAATTCAACACATTTTTCGCAATATTTCCACTCTTGTCGTGAGAGGCTGTTGACGCTAAAGATAAAAACTCTCACTGTATGAGTGTGGCCCGAAAGTGGTTTAAGAACTTGTAAAAGTTATTAGACCGTACATTAGGACCGAAGTGTCTACGTTTTACTTTTCAACCTCGAAAGAAAAAGAGGAGTACTATATTTTACGTATCTGTGTATGGGATTGTCTAACTATGTCGTTTTTCCTTTGAATAGATAGTCCAGTTTCGATGGGTTTTTTTTGGTTTGAAATCCGAGTGATCGAGGTGGTTCTTAGCTACATAATATAT
Source organism: Calephelis virginiensis (assembly GCA_002245475.1). Taxonomy (NCBI): domain Eukaryota; kingdom Metazoa; phylum Arthropoda; class Insecta; order Lepidoptera; family Riodinidae; genus Calephelis; species Calephelis virginiensis. Next base: position 12,674 of record NJDC01057502.1, on the reverse strand, counting down.
ACATAAATTGTAGGGGGCTTATCGTAAATTCTGTTATGATTATTGTTGTTTTAGCCTATATTGTCGTTTTTTGGTGGAAAATTGCAAATTAAATAATTTTATCGCCTCTGTGGTCTAGCGGTCCGGGTGTTGGACTTGACTGCATGAGGTCCCGGGTTCGAATCCCGGGTCGGCCAACAAAAAGAAAATTGGATTTTTCCAATTTTCTAATAAAAAAAAAATGTTGGTCGGGATTAGAATTGTGCCCGGTTGGCAATAGGCTTGCCACCTATCACATTGTGGGACTTAGTATCTTCGGCTAGTCGTGGGTGCCTTGGTTGTACCTCTGCCTACCTCTTCGGGGATATGAAGATACTTTTTTTTTAATAATTTTATTTAATGATTATGTTAAAACCGAATTAACACTGTATTAACCAAATTCTTAGTACCTTAAGCGGTAGAACGTCGGCAGTGTATGACGTTGGAATTGAAATCATGTCTAAGGTGAATTTTTTTTCTTGAAAAGATATAAATTTGTGTGGCAAGCCTATCGCCAACCGGGCAGTATTCAATCCCGAGCAACAATTTTTTTTTATTAGAAAATTGAAAAAAAATCTTTTTGTTGCCCGACCCGGAAATCGAACTCTGGACCTCATGCAGTCAAGTACCACAACTGAATCGCTAGACCACAGAGGCGAATACCTATTAATATTCCTCATAATAAGACGTAATGAATTATCAAGAGATAATGATAGAACTTGTATAAAAGGACAATGAAGCTGACGTTGATGAATGGTCCAGCGAGGTGGAGTGCTGTAGACGGGCCGATTTACTAGATAAACTGACAGGTTTGACAATCTCTGTATAAAGGCACGTCCACGTCAAGGGTCGGATTTTAGGTCAATTTACAACGAAGATATTCTATTCAGCCTCGGTCGTAGTTTGTTAAAGTCAAAAAAATATAAATGACAGTTAATGTGTTTTCACTTCAACAAACATACACGTACTCACACACACGCACACGTAACACACACATGCTATTATGAAAATTATAAATAAAATAAATGAATAAAATCGCCTCTGTGGTCTAGCGGTCTGGGTTTTGGACTTGACTGCGTGAGGTCCCGGGTTTGAATCCCGGGTCGGCCAACAAGAAGAAAATTAGATTTTTCCAATTTTCTAATAAAAAAAAAAGTTGGTCGGGATTGGAAATGTGTCCGGTTGGCGATAGGCTTGCCACCTATCACATTGTGGGACTTAGTGTCTTCGGCTAGTCGTGGGTGCCCTGGTTGTGCCTCTGCCTACCTCTTCGGGGATATGGGCGTGAAGATACTTTTTTTTATAAATAAACGATAACTATTATCTACTTCCGCAGACACTTAAACACTAACACACATACTCGCGCTCGCACTCATACACTCACATACGCACGCATGCACATGTACATACACACAAATCTTGAATTTGCTTTGGATTTTCAACCATTTAATTTGATTCTCGTTACAATTAATATTTCTATCCATCCTCATCCATAATGACGAAAATAAAGTATTTTTTAAGAAATTATCCGCATGCATCTATTTTTTTTTTTTTTTCAATTCGCCTAAATGTAATTCGCCTATATATAAACTCATGCAATTTTTAAAATACGTCATACTAATACCATTACTATTACTATTACTAATACTACTACTATTGTACAAATAAGTTTAAATAAATATTACGCATATGTAGAAAAATATCATGTTTTACCTAAAAGAGGCTCCCGATATCGAGGAACATGTACTCATTATTCGGTCGCTATGCAGAAGACCGAGTCAAATAGATAAGGAACAGGAAAGAAGACATTGGGTTCTTACATTTAAACAATATAAGTAAACATGATTAAAACTAAGGTGACAATGATGATAACTTTAACAAGGAAGAGAGAGAGAGAGAGAGAGAGAGAGAGAGAGAGAGAGAGAGAGAGAGAGAGAGAAATGGGAAAGGATTAAGAGTACATAATCCCAAGTCTTCATTATTTGACATTGAATCAAACTGTACTTACTTTTGGAAGCCCATATTTGCCCCTCATTCAGCGCAACTAAATATTGCCGTAAATGAGTTTCACAGGGTCGTGGCAAGCTAAGGTTGCCATTCAGAAGGTCCAGCCATTCGTGGTGATCAAGAAGACCCTTCATCCATGCCATCCGTGAACCAACCACTCCATTAGTTAAGTTTTGAGCACTCACTACACTGACCAACACTAATATTGTCAAAGCGAACATATTTTTTATAGGCGCCATCTTTTTCACGTCAGAAACTGCACATTTCTCAAGTGCTTAGGCTCACAGAATCCTTCACGCACTGGTTAACATCTGGAACAAACAAAAGGCCCTGTTAATTTCGTTGAAATAATTCAAAGAATTTAAATTATCTTGTTATGTTAATTTTATGAATGCGGTGTAAGTATCTTCACGTCCGCATCGCGAAGGACGTAAGATGTGCAAGCAGAACACCCACGGTCAACGGTAGCTACTACTTAGTCCTATGTTGGTTGTGTGTAGGTGGTAAAACTATCAACCGTAAACCAATCAAAGAAACAGCAACATTGCCCTAGAGGTTTCATATTCGAAAGTTTCGCCAAGGACGTAAGAGATACAACCAGAACACCCACGATCAGGGCAAGCTACTACTTACTCCCATAGTGTGGTTGGGTGTAGGTGGAAAAACCGTCAACTAGTCTCCTATCTAAATTAAAGAAAAAGCAACGCTGACGCAGATTTTTTTCATTCAAAAATTGAAAGCAACATTTTTTTTGAGTTGCTCGACTCAGGTACCGAACCCGTGACCTCACGCAGTCAATTCCAATACCAGCCCTCATCTGTGATTGCTATAGTAGCGAAGAGGCGATTACAGATACGAAAGTTATTTGGTCAACTCATCCCGCGTGATAACTTTGGAGCGGGATCAGTTGACGAAGAGCCCGTATTTTTATTTGTATTTCTTGCAGCACATGAAGCGATATTAAGGGATAATTTTATGTGTGGAGACTTTTTATATGAAATGTCAGCGAGTAAGCATACGATCCACCTGATAAAACACCATCAAAGTTGTAGGTGCGTCGGTGTCCCGTGGACGGAATGTTAGGCCTATATTGCAAGTCTACCCTTCCTGACTGGAACACATTATAGTGGTAGGAATAGGTAAAGTGGTGGTTCCCTACAGGCAAGTTGCTGCATAGTAGTACTCTACTACTAGTGGTCTTGATGATAATGAATAAGTAATAAAGAACTTGTGCTCCCCACATATGAGCTGCCAGGTAAGGGGGCAGATGGTCCACTCTACACCTACCAACATAGGGCTGGTTTGCTATCTTAGCATCTTCACGCCTATATCCCCGAAGCGGTAGGCAGAGGCACAACCAAGGCACCCATCACTAGCCGAAGACACTAAGAACCACAATGTGATAGGTGGCAAGCCTATCGCCAACCGGGCACATATCCAATCCCGAGCAACATTATTTTTATTAGAAAATTAGAAAAACCCAATTTTTTTTGTTGCCCGACCCGGGATTCAAACCCGGGACCTCATGCAGTCAAGTCCAACAACTAAACCGCTAGAACACAGAGGCGACCTGCCAGGCAGGGGGGGCAGATGCTCCACTCTACACCTACCAACATAGGGCTGGTTTGCTATCTTATGCCATAAAAAAAATATTTTACGTCAAAACTAGGCACAAAAGTAAATTTGGCACTAAAAATCTATATATTAATACGTGAACCAAAAACTTTGGACCCCTTTGGTACACGTGTAGTTTATGTATAGGAGAAGTGCAGAACGCTAACATTTTTTTAATGATAATTTTATAAAGTGAATAAATTCAAAAAATAAAACATTACACATACTACCATGCATTTGACACACACAAACAAATATATTAATGATAACAATAAAAGATCACAGATGGCGCACTAAAAAGTTTGGAAACAAAGTAGTTGGTCTTGAGAATAGAAGATGGCGTTCTTATCAACAAGATATCAAAATGTATTGTGGTCGAATTCCGACCAAAAGGCTACCACTAGTACAAATTAAATGGTACAGTTTATAACCCGGTTGTAATAAATTACATGTGGAAGAAAATGTTTCTTTTATAATGGAACATAATAAAAACTTTTACTACACAAACAACGGGTCTCAAGAATAAATAGGACGCAGCCAGCGGTTCGATTTCTAATAAAGCAAAGTTATTACTTCAACTTTGTAGACGTTTGTTCAATAATATTACCATTCAACCGAGATTCAACTGCAAATGGTAGGGGAAATGCTATAACCAAGATATTGGCACAACGAAACATCTATATGTTTCTTTCTAATTTACTCAAAAAAGGAGAAAGTTATCAGGAAGTTACAGGTATATTTTTGTGTTTGTGATTCGATAATTTGACAGTTTTTATATATTGAACTGTTTATATCCTTTGCAGTTAGTGAAACTCGTTTTTGTATTGTTACATATACTAAAGAAAGTGGTGTTAGTTACACTATTTATAACTCATAATCGGCTGAACCGATTTGGCTGGAAATTAATAAAAAGGAAGCTTAGAACCAGGCGACAGACATAGGGTACTTTTTATCCAGTTTCACAGTGAGTAAATTAGGAAAAACAACATTTAATTTTTTTCGTACAACCTGATCTGGTAAAACGAAGTTCGCTACTGGTTAATAATATAATAATACACTTGAGCTGTTTTCTTTCACCCTACCCTCCGAACCGGAACATGAAAATGTCATTATGGTGGCAGGAATAAGTAATACTGTGGATTTCTACCCAGCAAGTTGCTGTACGTCAACAACTTGATGGTAATAGACCGTTTGTCTTTGCCCACCTCTTACGAACTGCCAGGTTGGATGGAAGGTGGTCAATTCTGTTCGCAGAGGCCCGGAAAAAACACGAGGGAAAAGTAGCTTGCCTATAACAGGAATCAAACTTAAATTTGGTTGAGGTACACCATGCTTAAATAAATAATGAAAAATTCCTATTTAGTGGACCACATATTGCTATGTTTTTTTGTATTTTTAAGAAACAATTCCTGTTCTATTACAATTTGTTTCATTTAATTTTTTGGCCTCTGACGAAAAAAGAAGATTATAAGTTGTAAGCGCGTATATGTCTGTGCGCGTTTGCGTGTCTGTCTATAACATCTTATCTTTGGAACGAATGAGACAATTTCGATGCGGATGTTTTGTTTGAAACCTGACGGATTCTGATGATTCTTAGAAAACTTTGTTAATGGTTATAAGCACGCCTTCCAATAGAGGAAACCTTGGAGGGAACTTAGTCTCTATCTTGTAGATTCTTAATTTAATCTACGACCCAGAGGGATGCAAACCAATGTTTACAACTGTCTGGAACCCCTATTAGCTACATCTAATATAAAAAAAAAACTCGTGTCACGGTGTGCGTGAGTTCATCTTCCGAAACAGCTTGACCGATTTTCATTAAATTTCGTGAGCATATTGAGTAGGTCTGAGAATCGACCAACATCCAATTTTCATATCCATGAGTGATGAGGGTGACTCACCCCATTTTTTTTTAATAAAATCAGATTAAAAATAAAGCAGAACGTCTGCCGGGTCAGCTAGGTGCATATAAAATTTATCAGAGGTTATCGAAAATTTTCAATCTTAGTGTTATAAGATTAGCTTCTTTTGCCACGTGTCACGAATTGGTCGCTAATAAATGTTTTATTTGTTTCTTCTTTTTACTATTTTTGTATCTATACCACTAACGAATAATCTAACAGTCGCCCGGAGAGAAAACTCTAACTTTAGTATCCAATAAAACGTCCAATTTACGTATTTGACGGAAGGACCTTTGACAAAATACATCTTCATAAAAAAGGGTCAAAAGTGAAATAAACTTACAGTCCGGGAAGTTGAGATAAGGGTGTAATAGGGAAATGGGGAAGTGATCTCGTTCCTCATGTGTTCAACATACGAAATATTCGTTTGACATCGGAGTTATGAAATCCGAAGACCAGGGTGCTGATTATGTATCTCAGTTGCCATCTCAAAATGGAAAAGTGTACATCAAATAGCTGTCAAATGACGTGTTTTATATTTGCTATATGGCCAACAGAAATACAATAGAGATAGCAAACACAAATGACGTCATTTGACAACTATTTGATGTAAACATTTCCATTTTGAGTTGACAACTGAGATACATAATCATAGCAAACACAAATGACGTCATTTGACAACTATTTGATGTAAACATTTCCATTTTGAGTTGACAACTGAGATACATAATCAGCATCCCGATCATGTTAGGTTGGTCAGAGACACTTTTATTGTTTTAACTGTAACTTATGATATCATAATATGAATACGTGAAGAAAACTTTGGACCCCTTTTTACGAAAATTGCGCAGACGGAGAAGTTTAAAATTTGGTACACTCAAAGTTTATGTGTGGACGAAATGCAGCACGCTAAAATCTATGGCGTAACGCTCGCTGACTGTATTCGTAACAGTGAGATCCGAGAAAGAGTGGGATTCTTTTAATCTCACAGTGTTGGTGTTAAAATGCGAAAGGGCATGCTCCACTGGTTCGGTTATGTGGAAAGAATGACAGATGAAATATTGACAAAGCAGATATACAAGGTGGATGTAGATACCCGGGGAGACCAAGGTTGACATTCCATGATCAGATCACTTGGATATTATAATATGAGGGTGATGTCAATAGTCTTCGAAACCAGCGTGTTTGTATGAAAAGGGTTATGAATGTGAAGGAATCCAGACAGGTTTGTCAGGATCGTGAGGTCAAGCATTCGATACTCTCTGCCTTCCCCGTAAGGGAGTTGGCGTGAAGAAATGTATGTATGTAATAAAAAAATAATGCATATAAAGTGCATTAAATCGAAAAATAAAACGTTACACATGCTACCATGCGTTTGACCCACACAAGCAAATATATTGATGATAACGATAAAAGATCAAAGATGGCGAACAAACTGTATTCATAAAGTTTGGAAACAAAGAAGTTGATCTTGACAAATGAAGATGGCGTTCTTATCAAAAAGATGCTAAAATTTATTATGATCGAATTTTGCTAAAATTTATTATGATCGATTTTGAACAAGCCCAACCGACGTTCCCACCACCCACCTCCGCGACCAGAACACGAATATAGGAAGACCTCGGAAAACAATATAAATTGTCACGTTCTTTACATGTGACAACCCTACCTAAAGTCTTACTTGCTTGTCACATTCTGTGTCGTTTGGAGGATTGTTTGCCACAACGGTTACACTGCTTACGCGGAATTAGCAAAATAAAGGCTTATTTTACATCTTTTAGAATCACCAAAGCTAAAACTCAAAATACTAATTATAAAAATAACCTTGAACATATTACACAAATAAAGTCTACGCTTGCAAGCTCCTGGGTTAAATTTAATAATGGGTTGAACTTTTAAATAATTTTTTTTTAGATTAAACCAAGACGTAACTCAGAGTTAAACATTTAACTCAGAAACATGCAAACATGCATGCAACATTTTATCACTGTGCTATTCACCGATAATAATTTATAGAAATGCTGAAATGGATTTTTGGATTCAATTGTTCCAGTGAACTAAATTCAATTGTCGCTTACACTCAGAAATAAAAACTTCTGGATATTCATTTCAAAATTACCTACTGGGTATCGAACCTGAAAGTCGAGGTTGGTCGTTCGTGTTTTATTTTTTTATTAATTATATAAGTATACCTTTTTTTTGTTTTTTTTTATTAAGTGTTAGACGTTAACAAACTATTGACCAACAACGCGGACAATAATACATTTTATGTGATACTTAAAATAAAAAAATTATATACTAACAACAAAAAAAAATGAAAATTCGGAAGTCTTATCAAGCGTCAGTGATGAAAAACATCAAATAGAATATCAAGCTAAATATACGCAGCGGAAATACCGCAGTTATGTATGAAGTGATTGGCAAGTTACCTAACATTAGGCTAATTAAATACAAATTGTTTTTTCACGATTAGTAGACTGTTTTCCGGTTGGTAAACATTTTTCGTTGCCTGAAGGCACCAGAGGTACTATGTGTTGTCAGTTTGAGGTTGCAGTATTATGTGGTGTTTTGGCTACCTTACCTTCAAGACCGGATTGCGACCGGATCCCTAACATCACCGCGGCAGAAATAAGTAAAATGGTTGCATTCCAGAGGGTAGGGTATTAGGAGAAGCCTCTATCACAAAGGCATCCCGGCCATAAAACAGGCTATAACATCTATGGTTTCTTTAGGCCACGGTTATTTCTTACCATCAGGAGAGCCGTGTGCTTAATCGCTGAACTAAATAAATGCCTATGTCATTAGTGCATTGCCAACATGTGATTGGGATTTTAAGTTTACTTTTTAAGGGCCACTTCCACGTTTCTGAGTAAAATTTAAAATTGAGTTAAACTGTCAAAAGTGATTTAACCCTAGTAAGTAGCTCAGTCAGGTTTACATATATAACCCAGGAACGTGCAAGTAGGCCTAAGTTTGTCATTATTTTTTACAAATTGACCTGTTTTGTTTTAGTTATAATTGTCTTGGAATAAGCGGTGTCATTACGAAAAGCGGTGAAGCAATAAAAAATGTCAGCTGAAATTAGGGCCTCAACAATCACTCTATATCCTTACAAAGTGGATCTTTAATAACTGTTGAACAACATATATTTCATTGAGAAATGGATAAGACATATATACAAATACATCATGGCAATATACATTCAGAAACATAAAATAAGCCTAGAATATAGAATCTGAAAACTAGATTTTTTTCAATTTTCTAAAAAAAAACGTTGCTTAGGATTGGATATGTGCCCGGTTGGCGATAGCCCTGCCACCTATCACATTGTGGGACTTAGTATCTTCGGCTAGTCTTGGGTGCCCTGGTTGTGCCTCTGCCTACCCCTTAGGGGGTATGGATATAACCAAAAAAAATTTTTTTCTTTCCTTTTTTGGTTTTATTTTAGTTTCATGTCCTTAGTAGACTAAGCATATATATTAGGATATTATAGAATTTGATCATTCTTGTTTCAAAGATAGGAAATAATTCCGAAATGGACTCACATAAATTTTATTAACATTATACTAATAGGATGTTATAAGGTACTTGCTACTAAGATGGCCCAGTTCTTAAGATAGGCCATTTTCAATATTTTGTTATTTACCAAAATTAGAAAAAGTTTAAATTACTACCATGTTCCGAAGGTCAACATATTGGATATGGGCCATCTAAAGAACTGGGCTAGTTTAGGCGCAAGTACCTTAACATAAGTGATGTTGACGACCTCATGAATAAGTGAAAATTTTATTTACTATTGAGTATAACTCAAAAGCCAATAGTCGTACCATGAGAAAATTAATATGGGACTTCTTTCCCTAAAAAACCGCCAAAATCAGTTAGCTAGTGATCGCGTAACAAAATTACAAAAAATCATACAGTCAAATTGAGAACCTCCTCCTTTTTAAAGTCGGTTAAAAAGCACCATTAAATCTCGTGATAAATATTCAAAAAATATACAGTGGAGTTGATAACCCCCTTTTTTTAGAAACTGTTAAAAATAGGGAAACGATAGCACATGTAAAGTATATTTTGTAAGATATTTGTTTCTCTGATGACTTTGTCATGGCATATTGAATAATTATTATGGTACACCTGTATTTTTTTTATCTTATTAGAAAACTATCAAGCGGCTATCCTATAGCTTTGATAAGAAATTACCATATAAAACGATCTAGCAAGCGGCTAACTATGATAAGAATGTTGCCTATATTAATGAATGAATACTCTTTATACACCAAAAAATACTATATTCAGCACTATTGAATGTTCCACTAACGGCCGCTCTCAGAGACGTCTGTTATCTTTTAATCAGTCATAAATCATCATTTTCTATACAAACTTGTAACTTGATGATAAATAAAATATTGATTGACGACTCTGAGTGCAGCCTTTAAATTATGATAATATTAACCTAAGGTTTTCCCAGCGATGATCCGGGTTCTGTCTGTGTCAGATCTGTGTAAAACAAACCTCTCTGATTAGCGTTATCAGTTTTCAGATTGACTTCAAAAATGAACATACAATCTGACAAGGTCTAATGATAATAAAGTAATAATAATAGTAATAAATAATAAAGAATGAATAACGATAATAAATAATTACATATTTACAACACTAATATTTCCGTTTTTCTAGGAAGCGTTACAAAAAGGTTATTTATATTTAGCAAATGAATAAAAACATCGGAAGTTTAACTGTTAATTTTATTTCGTAGTTTTATTACTTCTTTTTGTTTTGCATATTTTATTGGCTACTACCTATCTCTCACTCAATCTAATAAAGACATAAAATAAATTAAACTGTATGATATAAATGTGTGTTTATCGCTAATTAGAGATTTATTATTTATGTATTGTATAAAGGTTAGACTATTATTTATGTATGTTAATGAAACTCTCAGTCATTTGTGAAGCTATTCTTAACATTTATTTTTATTTGAAAAAGCATACATCGGAGTGGTCACATTTTCATTAATTCTGGATCTCATGACGAAATTCTAGGGAAGTCGAGAAAAATACTCAATTTTTATGTTATTGTAGTCGAATTTTTTTTTGCAGTTACTGAAATAATTGTACTGTATTGTTTTACATTCAGTATTTTCTTGTTTATCTTGCATGTCCATGCATATATTAAAAAAATGTTTAATAAATAAACATTTCTTTGTATTATATTGTGATATTTAAAAGTAGTAATGCAAGAACAAAGTAGTTTTAAAAATCCACTATTTGGTGGTGAAATAGTTTAATTAAAGAGACAAATTAATAATAATAATGCTTTACTATTCTACTATGCCTAGTTACTATTTCTATTTGTCTATATCTCTATTTTAAAAGATAATATATAGTCGAATACAAGTATATAGAATAAGGATAATATGATAATACTGATATCTGCAGCTACATCCGCGTATAGAAGTTATCCTACAGTTACCTATCTTTATGGTATCAGGGTATAAAGAAGCCCATGTTATTTTTCACCACACTTACTATCACAACTCATAAAAATCACACTATTACATTGCAATGTGGAAGAACAAACAAACAAACTCACTGTACTCTTGTATATAAGCTTATAAGCTGATATATAATCTTATATATTATAAGCTTTGCCCACGAATTTTTAATTTACCAATTGGAAATCACTGTTATGTTGAAATAAAAGTATTTATATCCTCCCCCAGATGCCATTGCTATGCTAAAACTCATTAAAATCAGTTCTGCCGTTTTTGAAAACATAACACAGTTTTTCGAATTTTATTTATTATTATCATTTATTCAAGTAACATAACAGGTAAAAACCCAAGGCGTTACACGCTTAATCATTATAAAAATTACAATCTTCTTACTTAAAAATTAATAGTTATTACTAAGATATCTTATCGCGCTAGATTTAAATGACGACAAACTATTTGCAAATATATCGACATCTGGCATCTGAGTTAGCAATGTTAGCATGCCATTGAGTAGTTTGATGACTCGAGCTAAAGGTGATCATGCCTACTAATAAAATTATAGCAAGTTTAGTATTTATCCTTCAAACTCCCTTCATTTTCGGCCATGATCACAATCCCTCGATGAAGTAATTTTGATATGATATCCGCCCTTTTAATTGATATCTGTACTTACATTCTAAAACAGATTTAAGGTCAACGGAAACATAGTACTGTAACAAATATATTTTGTCACGTTTGTATGCCCGTGATAAACTCCAAAATTGCTTAATCGATGATCTAGCGGTTTGACTGCCTGAGGTCCAGAGTTCAAATCCCAGGTCGGGCAAACAAAAAGAAAATTGGGTTTTTCCAATTTTCTATCAAAAAAAACGTTGCTCGGGATTGGATATGTAACCGGTTGGTGATAAGCTTGCCACCTATGACATTGTGAAACTTAGTATCTTCGGCTAGTCGTGGGTGCCTAGTTGTGCTTCTGCCTATCTCTTCGGGGATATGAGCGTGAAGATACTTTACTTTACTTTCTTCAGCAAAAAATAGAGATTTCTAGCAAAAGTTTGAGTTATAATAAGTTAAAGCTTTGTGTAAATTAGTTGAAAAGTAATGATCTTTGTTCAACGCTTTAAAAAAATTCGAATACTTTAGGACCTTTGTCAAAACACTGCCAAAAACCCGGAACCTTTAACTAAAAACACAATTTATTTGCGACTGTACCAATATGAAACCTGAAACTAAAATACAAATTATTTGCGACTTTACCTACACGGAACATTCAACTAAAAACAAAATTTATTTGCGACTGTACCCATGTGGAACCTTTAACTAAAAACACAATTTATTTGTGACTGTTCCCATACGAAACCTTATATTAAAATACAAATCATTTGCGACTTTACCCATACGGAACATTTGACTAAAAACACGATTTATTTGCGACTGTTCCCATATGAAACTTAAGCTAAAACACAATTTATTTGCGACTGTACCCATACGAAACCTGTCGTTTGGATTTACGCTAGCCGCTTTACTGTTTACATAACCTGCAAGTAAGATCGCAAGATCTGAATGAGTAATTAAGCTGTACAATAATCAGTTAATTCAAATTTACTTGGTGACCTATTGAATAATTTTTACTTGTGACT
>NJDC01057497.1:33217-49581 GCA_002245475.1 Calephelis virginiensis | reverse complement strand
ATATCATGTATAAGTTTCATAACAAAACTATTTAAAAAAAATGCAATAATTCAAAAGTTATATCTAAAGAAAAATAAGTTTTTGAATCCAGTACCGATAACACGCCGACAGCTCCCGAACAAACCCGAGTGAATGTGACGTCATAATGTTAGTTTAGTTAGTTAGATGTTTAAGTAATAAATTCATTAATTTTTATGTAATAATTTTGATTAAATTGAAAATTTAAATAATTTGATGAAAATATAGGTTATGTATTGGACTAGATTAAAATGAATGAATTTCATATTATAATGATTTTTCTGTCGTTATAATGATATTCAAATAATAATTATGGTTTATGTTTTTTTCTAGTTAAAAGATGATACGGAAAATTATATATATTAAAATTGAAAGCAAAGATTAAAATTGATGTGATACCATACAAGTTTGATTGTCAACTTAATCGTAAAAAACAAGGCGGTACAACGATTATAAGATAGCAAGCTACTTTAGACTTCTGTTGGTGTTGGATCTTCATTTCTGCGTGTAATGCTAATGCATGTTTACAACCACCTGTTCACACAATAGAAAAGGTGATTATTACTTAGAACATCATCAGAAAAAAAATACAATTGAATAGGAGTATAAATTACCTGTTAAAGCTGCACACTCACACTGAACATCTTGAATTTTTCTTGACTTTTCATTAATAATTAAAATAACTTAATAAACTTTACTTCGAATTCGATGTTCTGGACAAACCCGTCCTTTCAGGATACATATATTATTTTTACGACAAAGTTGAACATAACCTATAGCTTTCTCGCCGAAACACGATACTCTACAATTTATGAAATAAATATTTCTATTGACATTATTTTTTTAACAGGCATCAAGCCTTGGCACCTCAAACTTCAGCAGATTCGAACCGAACATCATTTGTCAAAAAATTGTTATCAAAAATATATCAACATCAGGAATATTATCAGACTTTGCCTTTATAAATCCTTTGTCACACATAGGCAGACGGAATTAAGTAACAAATTTTTTAGCAATAAATTTTCGATATTATTGTCAAGTCACTTGTAATTGCCGTAAATGATATACTATTCTTGAACAGCTATAACATTATGACGTCACAATAATCGTGTCGCGTTCATAGTCACGTGATTTTTAATTAAATTTTATCAACTTTTAATTGCGTATAATTAAATGAAAAAAATTTTTTTTTCAGTTTTTCGCACGACACATCGATATAATTAATAACGAAGTTTTAAAATACATAAAAAAATCAATATTTTTTTTTTATTTTCAAAATCCCAATTGCTCTTGTGTCTCAATAGACAAGTTGCAGTGAGAAATGTACAACTTAGAATTCCTTAATTTATTTTATGTTCCCATATATTACCAATAGATGATTACAAAGTGAAATGCAGACCTTAGAACCCTTATATTGCTGTTGAGTAATAAATGAATTGCTGTCTGAAAAACAATATGTTGAACAATAGATGAAATGCAGTCTGAAGTGCGGACTTTAGAACCAATATATTCCTGATGAACAACAGATGAAATGCAGTCTGAGATGCGGACCTTTGAACCCACATATTTCGTTTGAGCAATAGGTAAATTGTAATCTGAAATGCGAACCTTTGAACCCACACATTTCTTTTGAAATAGTCGCTCTGTAGTCTGAACTAGTCTAAAGTGCGGACTTTAGAACCAATACATTCCTGATGAACAATAGATGAAATGCAGTCTAAAATGCGGACCTTTGAACCGACATATTTCGGTTGAACAATAATATGTAAATTGTAATCTGAAATGCAGACTTCAGGACCCTTATATTTCTGTAGAGTCTACATACATTAACAACAGATACATTTGAAACGAAATATACTTTACAATAGCATTTATAAACCTTTAATACTCTTGTCACGTACCAAGATTTCGTTAGTTGACAACATTGTTGATGTGTAAGAATATACACGATAGATTTTCTTGTTGATCTCGACTTACAGATTGAAGATAAGGCACCTCAACTGGCAACATTATAAATATTTGCCTTGACATTTATAAAAATCAAGATCTCTTTGTGTTTGTACAGGTTTATAATACCAGAGATTAGTAAATACTATACCTCCTGGGGATAGGTTCAGCAAAAATAAATTATTTGGTCAGTCCTTGTGACATTTTCAAATTTTTTGAAACTAGATGTACCCGCGACTACATCGATATCGATTTACCTTTGTAAATCGATATCGATGGTAATAGACAGACAACATTTCGCATTTATAATATTTGTATGGTTGGAATTTATTACAACGTCTGATAACCAGCCCAAGATGATCTGTACGTTCAAAAGTTTTTCTATAATCCATATTTCATGTTATTTGCTTGCTTTATACTAAGTTTTCATGTCTGTAATTTCTAAACTACGAAACTTATGTCTTGAAAAAAATACACGATAGTCTGTGAAACACATACTACTAAACAAAAAATATTGAATCGGATGATAAATAACTGCAGCGACATCTATGTTCATCACACCAATGACTGTTAAGTGCTATTGTTGGGAATATAACCTACACCTCCTTGACGATACACGACGTTCTGGCATAGTCGTTTCACGACTAAAGCCTATAAATAAAGATATAAAAAAAACATGCAGTCTAACCGTTCGACCAACAAGATTTGATATGAATAACGAAATGAATACACAAGAATAAACAGCAGAATAAAATTTATTTAAATTATTTAACAGTCCTAGATATAACGATCCCATCATATTTATAATTACATATGTTTTTAATTATTTATTAAATCGTTAATAAATAATTAAAAACATATTAAAATATTTGCACACCACAAGAATATATAGGAACGCTTAAATAATTTTGTAACATCTTTGTAACACTCATATTCCGCAAATAAATATTTTTTCTTTTTTTCTTTCATCAAAAACATCTACAGATAAAATATAGTTCGTCTTGGTGGATAGCAAAGTCAATCACATAAATCAAATCCAAGCATCGTCTAAGAGTAGTCGCATTAGGCATATATCTACGACTACTGTCCACTAACGAGGTGATCGTACTAATCCATAAAAATCTTTGTTAGTTTATTTGACCTTCGTTCACGACGCAATAATATACATAACATAAGTTTTGTATCAGGAGATAGTGCCATTGGCTACTTTTCATCCCAGTATCTAAACGGGTTCCCGAGGAAGGAACTTAGTAACTGATACGCGGATGAAGCATCATTGGAAAAAAGACATTCATGTTTATCTTACATATTGACCCGCACCCAGGTTTGGGATCCGGACTGAATGGGTACCTGAGTCTTTCTATCATGTATTTCTCAGTTATTAAGGCATTAGGGGTAAAACTGCAAAATCATTTTTTTCAGTAAGAGGTCAGCGAAGATAATAACGAGTGGATAATATATAGGAGGAGGAAAAGATAATAGCTGGTGCTCAGAATTAGTACCCATGTACTATAACATAAACATAATATACTATATTAAAAAAGTGTGTGTCATTTCAAGCCTGGCAGATGAGAAAATTTATGGGTATAAAATTTAGTATTGATGTAAATAATACATAAATTAATGTACATACGATATCTCATTCTATTTTATGTAAAAGAACAACGAAAGAAAGCGAACAAGTACATGACTCTTCTTATGGTAAGAGAATACCGTGACCTATGGACAGCATGGATACTATAGGTGCGTTGCTGTTCTATGTGTTAGGCTAATTTGTGTAAATCTCGCGGCTTAGGCTAATTTGTGCAAGTCTATTTGCAATCATACCTTCAAGTCTACTGCTGAAAGAAAGAAAGAAAGAAAGAAAACATATATTAAGACACATTCACTACACACATTACAATGGAGAGAGAAAAAAAATTGCATAGAAATACTGTACAAGAAATATGTAAAACAACAACAATTAAACGTATATAAGAATATTATAAAGGCAGTTTGCAATGCTGTGTTGCTAACGGGAGAAACAATCACCCCCTTAGATACTAATGAAACTTACGCGCTCATTGATCTGGCGCGTAACTAATTTTTTGTTAGCAACAGTGTAGTGGCACACCAGATCAACGGGCTTGTAAGTTTTGTTAGTAAAGGGGTCAGTATTAATGTTAAAGCATTTTGCTTTAACACTGATTTTCAGGTCCCCCTTCAATCTTGACAGATATCAGATGTTTTTCAATAACATAAAAAAGCAAATTCCACAAATTATAGTTTTAAATAATAGCTTCTTCAAATAAAAGATTGTCACAATATTTTTGTTAAAAACTTATTTTCAATCAAAATCCTAAGCACAGCTGCATACAATAGCTAGTATAATATGAAAGTAAAATTTGCATGACAGACAGGGCTCATAATGGAACCGCTGTAACTAGTCATAGTGAAGCTTAGGAGCTTTGTCATTTCGCGACGCAAAGGAGATTAAAGTCTAATATCATTTGTCAATCACACAACAATTTCTGCTCTTTCATAGCTTTCTCGTTATAAATGAAATTCAAGTTAGAAAATTATTGCTTTTATTGTACATTATAGATAGAAACTCTATTACTAATTCTACTAAATACTGATCATAACTGCGTCAGGTGTAGTTGAGGCAAATTCAACCCCCTACCGAGGCATCATAAGAGTCATAAACCCCTTACCGGAGCAGTCTAGCTAGGTGGAATGGCTAGTAGATTTAGAATCTGCCCTGTCTGAATCTCGAGCATGTGACTCCCGTAGGTTGAAGACTGGATTAGTACCCCTCCCTTATTACGAAGTTTTGTAAGAAATTGACATACCTATTTATGATCAGAACCAGTTTAATTTATGAAATTACTTAATAGTAAAAACAGAGCAGAAGTAGCAACATTTTCAGATTCTAGCGCTTAAAGTAAGAATTCATTATATTAGCATCCACCTCTTTAATGGTATTTGCAGTTGTTACAATTTGAGACGTGGTAAAATATGTAGGCAGCGTATATCTCTTCTTTGAGAAAAGTACGCTCCTTCTCACTTCTCTTCTCTTCAGAACTACGGTTGTTAGGACTAGGATTCAATCTATGATAAAGATTTACCTATTCGTATAATAAATTGGTGTTTTTCAGATGATTTCTAAATCAGGGAATTTTGTATAAGTAACTATATAACATTAGCTTTTGGGCACGACTTCGCTTTAACATTAAAGTTATTTAGATCATAAAACTTATCGAAATGTAGAAAAAAGGTTCCAACATTTGCAATTTCCAATTAATACATCGTGTATTCTGTACTTCTTGTACTCCAGGGAGCACTAATAGCTTGATCGGTGATGTGACGGTACGAACTTACCATCAGGTTACACATATGCCGTTTATCTTCTATTCTTTCCAATAATTATGCTTCCAAAACTTCCTTACATTTATTCAAAAAAAATATTATACATAATACAGTTGTCAGGTCAATTTAAAAAATATATCGTAACTAGTCTATAGGTAACACGTACGTTTTTGACAATGTTTAAGAAACATACATACACAAACAAATCTTTATATTAATGGATACATTCTATGTATTACCATTTGAATATGCGATTAAAACAGTTAATTGGAAATCAGTTTCTATTATAGACATACTAAACCCCATAACCTTAAATACTATAACCCCATAAAGAAACAAAGAAATCGTTTTAGTCATCGACTCGTAATAAGCAGCGCTCCATAAACAACTTTGACGGACACCCATAATTCTTGTTTTTCTTTGAAACTGATCCCAAAATATTACATTGGGGAGCCATAAAACTTACTCTATTAATTAGAGACCGAGTTCGTCTATGACATCATGTTCGCGAGTTTTTCGACAAGGTTTCTTTGTCTCTTCATAGTCACGGTGTAAATCTCTGTCTTCGGCAATGTGGCAAGCGTGACATATAAATCACGAAAATATTTTTTGGTCTTTGTATCCAACGAACAAGGAATAGAATGGACAAGCTTTAAGTATCTTTCGAAATTTTTGTGGTTACAACTGAAGACTTTAAGTCTCTGTTTATTATTACCGTTCATCTACAAATCCGATTTTGATGATATTTTTATGCTTATTTTTGATGAATGTCCTTTCTACTAGTAAAAGAATTTTTATAGGATTCATAGGCTCTATATGAATTTTATCATATCTTATTATTAATTTTATCATGACCTCATCATTGATGAGCTCGTCAAAACAAATTAAAAATGTATACATTATTAATGTGTAACTCAAAAACTACTAGTATGATGTTGATAAAATTTATGTGAGACCAGTTCGGAACCATTTGTTAGGTATCTCTCGAAAAATTAATCACCAAATTGTGACTTGGTAGCAAATTAAATGGTTGGAGTCGGTTTTTGCAATTTTACTGCGTTTCATTATTTACTAGGTAATAGCAGGGTTAACAAACTGGTGATAGGACTACGGCGTATTACGTCTGTGATGTCCATAGGCGATGGTTATCTCTTTTTGTCAGAAGAACAAACTGCATTTTCATGATCACATAATTAAAATCAGTAAGATTCAAAATATAAAGAATTGATTTGTACGCATCTCGAAGTTACGAATATAATAATTGAAAAGCACAGTAAATAAAAAAAACAACTTCGATTTGAATATCATGTCGTCTAATTACACAATAACAGAATAACGGGTTAGATATTAACAAAGTGGATATCCAATGCGCATTCGTGATAGTGAGATCGGAGAAAGAGTGGGATTGAAAGAAAGTGTTGGTGTTAAAATGGGAAAGGACATGCGCCGCTGGTTCGGTCATTTGAAAAGAATGGCAGACGAAATTTTGAAAAAAAAGATATACAATATTAATGTATTAATGAAATGGCTAGGGCATTATCTGAGGGTGGTGTCAAGAGTCTCCATAACCGACATTTTTTAATGAAATGTGTAATTAATGTGGAGAAAGCCAGGCTTCTGTGTCTGTCAGGATCGTGGAGTTTGGTACTCGATACTCTCTGCCTACACCGTAAGGGACTTGGCATGACCTGAAGATGTATGTATGTAATTACACAACAATTGAATATTTTTCTCGATTTCCCTGGGAGTCCATTATCAGATCCAGAATTAGTGGCAATGGCTTCTAAAGTACGCTTCTAAAATTAAAAAAAATTAAATCGGTTCATAATCGATTAGCATATATAAAAAATATGAGTCGAACAAACATATAACCTCATTTTATAAAATAGGTTAAAAAGTAATGAATGTTGTATTCTTCTTTCTTCGATGGCATATTCACATCGAGGCGTTGCGTCAGCGTTCAGCTTGAACTGATGAAGATGCGCTGAATGATGAAATGGTTTCACGGCCCCATTTGTTTATACAAACTCAAGATAAATATTCACTTGGGAGCTCCGCGCGGTTTACTTTAAGTAATTCGAACAGCTCACGTGCTGGTATTTTATTAACGAACGTCATTGAAAATATGGTTTGAACTTTGTACAAGTAATAGAAGTATGTTAATTTTTCGAGATAATTTGGAATACCCAGGTACATAACGTTTGTAATAGAAAATATATGAATAATGGGTCTAATTATTATTTAGAGAGAGTGCTTTTGAAACTTATTTATGAAGAATATAAAAAATGTATATACCTATAGAGGTAATGTGAAGCCCTTGTTTATTTCAAACAAAAATCAAAGGAACTTTTGCTAAGAGTTATTTAGCTTCGTTTGTATAAGTAGTTATATTTCAGTACCTATGTTTTTTGTTTGTTTGTATGTAATTGTATTAAGAAGTTATTTTTAGTATAGTTTTGTACAGCAAGTCTACATATTTCATTTATTGATTTCCTTAAACACGTTGGCTGGAAGAAGTTTCATTCATTATCTCAAGCTCGCCCTTTGTACTTACGTTTATTTTATTCTTACGTATTTTTTGTGTGTACAATAAAGAGTTAATATCAATTATAATAAGGCTTTCTGTCTGTTTAGGAAGCAATACTTTATTCACTATGTTACTATTTTAAGAAGTTAAAAACTCACAATGTTACACTTTACTGTTTTAAGAATTTTACTATTGACAAGTCTTTGCGAGCCCTGATTAAGGACGGTATGACCTGGAGCTGGTGTATAATTTAGTCTTAACGCTAAGGTCAGCTGGCAGCCAGAAACCTGGTCCGTCGTTGGGCAGTGATTTAATTGAATGTATATAACTGAGTGTTAACTTGGAAAACCTGAATATTTATACATATAGTACTATTGTTGAATTTTAGGGTTAACAGGATTTCAGTAATTCAACAAGAAAATAACCGCCTCATTGGTCGAGTGGCCAGCGTACACTGACCAACCGCGAGACTCGGGTTCGATTCCCGACTTGGGCAGTCATTAGTATGACGAACATTTAAATGTTTGCATTTAGGGTCTAGGCGTTTATTAAACTTATTCAGGTTAATTGATCTTTAAGTATTTCTTGTATTAGAATCGTTGAGTTACACCCATAACACAAACATATAACTTGCTTCCTTTGAAGTTAGATTCAATTTGTGTAAAAAAAATGGGAATATAACAGTTCGCCAGCTTGGCAATTCCAAGCTGGCGGAGCCGCGGGTGGAAAGCTTGTTTATTCATAAAACATTGTGAATATATTATTTCTAAAAAAAAAATACTTGCTCAACTTGGCGGGGCACGTCCTTGCCCCTTCATTTATATTAGTGTATAGTAAAAAATACTCGTTACGTAATGGGTCTGAAGATGTAGAAGGAAGTTTATCATATTTTAACCTTACCTCCAAATTGATTTAAGAAAAGTAACGTTCCTACATATTGCAGGTTAATAGCAAAAATCATATATAAATATGACTAAGATTAATTACGTCTTTTTTATTTAATGCTATTTCATTTTTTTTTGTTTATGTCAACAACAGCTATCACGGCACAAAAAAATATTAATTTTGTATTTATCTTTATTCCGCTCCAGTAAATCCATATTACCATAAAAATAGAAAATATCATTAACAAATAGTAATGAAGTCACAAACAATAGTGACGAACATTGTTTTCAATATAAATATTTGCACACCACTATGAAAGTGTTGGAATTCATAAATAATTACGTGTCATCTTCTTATCACATACATTCCGCAACTAAATATGTTTCTACAGTAATTGTAATGATATTTTTGTGTAATCTACTATTAATATAATTTATGAACATTTTCTTGTGACATAACACACGAGGGTGTTCAAACCAATTCAGGGGATGACAGAAAGTAGAAGTGGAAGTAATTACAACAATCTGCGTGTTAACAAGATGCCCGGGGTGTTGTCAGGAGCAGGAATAGAACTGGATTCAATCAGCCATCGTTTTTATGTGAGCTTGCACACTGTTGGATTTGTAACAAGTTACTCTTACAGGCTTAGTTGATTGCTTCGTTTCATTCAATGGTTTTTTTTTTATTTATGCACGGCACAAATTTTTGAAATAACTATTGTGTAATAAAAGAGTAACTTACCTACACCTAGTTCCCATATTTAAGAAACGAGTCGTTTTATTTACGGTAGTGTTTTCTATTATTAGTAAAATTGCTAACAACGGTTGCACGTTTTCGACAGTTAACTCTGAACATTTTTTGAAAATGTTATTAACGCTTTATTACTTTTTAGCCAGCTACGAAGTACGTGTAGCATGTTATGGGTTGACATCCTACCCATTTTAGACCATGTTTAGTTAAAATCTTCATTTTTCTGTGGTAAGGCGGAATAAGTTTGTAGATTTCAGACATTTCTTCATATATCTTTCCTCAATACAGTTAGTTATATTAATTATTTAGTCAGTACTCTAGAAATCGTGACACTCGATACCTCTGCCTACTCTGCAAGGGACTTAGCGTGAAGACATATTACATGTATATTTTTTTTGGCACTCCGAAACTTGATTTCCGTACAAAATTTCATCCCCCAGTATAGTCCTTTAGGGGTTGGTTTTTTGAAATAATATATAAGATGATGTTTGTACTTGGGTCTTTATTCATATGCATATCAAATTTTATCAAAATCGGTTCACTGGTTTAGTCGCGAAATCGTTTCAGACAGACTTTCGCATGTATATAATTAGTAACTAGTGGTCACTCATTTTTCGAAATTCGACCATAATACGTTTTTATTACAAGTTATTCATACATACATATCTTCACGCCATGTCCCTTACGGGGTAGGCAGAGAGTATCGAGTGCCAGACCTCACGATCCTGACAAACCTGTCTTGCTTCCTTCACATTCATAACCCTTTTCATACAAACACGCCGGTTTCGGAGACTCTTGACACCACCCTCGGATAATATCCGATTGATCTGATCGTGAAATGTCAGCCTTGTACCTACATCCATCCACATTCGCATTGTATATTGTATACAAGTTATTCAATATAAAATATTAAAATATAATGTTTAAACATTATTGAAGTTCTATTGCTAATTACCTTTTTCATGAGGTTCTATTGTTAATTACTTACATTTATCAAGACAACTACTTATTTCCAAACATTATGAAAATAGTTTGTGAGCTTATTTCTGTGACCTTTTATCATTATCATTTTTTTTATATGTGTGAAATGTATAGTAGTATGTGTAATATTTTATTTATTGATTTTATACACTTTATAAGCATTTTTAAACCCGACGCAAAATGAGGGGTGTTATAAGTTCTTGTGTCGTTGTTTTTTTTTAATTTTTACCTTTTTTTTTTGAAAAATACTTATTAGCGTTATGCACTTTTCCTACACTTGAGCTATAAGTGTGCCAAATTTCATACTCCTCCGTCCGCGCAATTTTGGTAAAAAGCAAACTAAAATTTTTGCTTCATGTAATAAACATTATGATGATGTAGTTTACAATTATATTTTAATATTTACCAAGTACGAAGCTTGTCGACAACGAAAGGCAATGAGGTTGAATCTGTATTTCCAATTTACCGACGACATCTGTAATGCCCCACAAGATTTACAATCGCCGTTAATTTAAAAAGATCTCAGTGACATAAGGAGTTATATTTGTAAATCTTTTGAATCGTGCGCAAGTGTATGTGTCACAGAGATCAATATTTATTATACCCACTCTCCCATTGAAACTTACTGATAATTTATTACAGTACACCATTTTATTAATCTCCATTTTTATCACTGATGAAGGTTTTATTTTAATTTGAATTGATGATGCGGTAATTTTATGTAACCTACTTTAAAATACTTAATTGATAGTAAAGTTTAAATATAAAAATGTTTGACTTTTGTGTTATTGTTATGGTGCCTTCAATGTATCTGTTTAGTAGTAACTACTCCCTGCATTACGAAACATGCTGTTAGTTTCTGAAGGGTACACCGACAGCGCAAAAACTATGATTTCCACAAAATAAGTGCGTGCGCGTGCGCATGTGTGTGCGTGTGAGTGTGCGTGTGCGTGTGAGTGTGCGTGTGCGTGTGAGTGTGCGTATGCGTGTGTGTGTGTGCGTGCATGTGTGTGTGTGTGTGTGGCATTATAACTTCTGAAGGGGTGCACCGTTGGTGAGGTTCATTAAAAATGTTTAATTTATGATTATAAATATATGTGTGCACTAACGAGTGCTGGTACAACTGAGCTGGTCTGATGATAGAATTTGAAGATAGAAAACGTACCTCTTAAATGTCTTGTAGTAAGTCCATCCAGTTTGGCCTCACACCATTCAGATTCAGATTTCGGTGCGATGATTTTATGTTTGATACCACCAAAATTGACTGATTCCACTCAATATAAACACTAAATTCAATAATTATAAAAAAAATTCGACCATCTTTCTATCGATGGCGCCAAAACCCCCCTTAAGATTCGGAAACGTCCTTGCAATAGATCTTACGTCACCTCGCTGTAACATGAATAGCGTCAGGAAGTTACTAAAATGCTATATGTGCCTAATAGACGCAACCTTATATAGAGAGGATGATTTTGAAATATATACAAACTGTAATCGCAACTTCGCGGGCCATAAAATTAGATGGAAGCTATCCTTCAATCATTTTTCAAGTTGGATCAAACTGAACACGTTATGCAAATCTGATTGAAATCGGTGAAGTAGTTTAGAAGTCCATCAGGAACTAACAACGTGATACGGAATGTATATATCGTCAACTTATCGCCAGAACTCACTAAATGCAAAAATTCACTACATACGTTTTTTCATAGATGAAATGAATGAAGCCACATTTTGACATATTCTACAAAATGCAATAACTCACTAATTTTTAACTAATTTACTTTCGGCGTTAGGCGATTATCACACGGCATTGGTCACCGCCGCGTCGGGCCAAAGCGAAGAAGCGGATTTCGTAGCGGGTCTCCGCGCGGTTAGGCGGTTTACGCGCCTGTCCGCGCGGATGGATTTAACGCGGTTGTGACCAGTTTGATCAAGGTCACTGGCAAAACTGGACACAGAAGAAGAAGAAGAGAAAGAAGAAGAAGCCATGTTGCTACTAAGCAACATGGCTTTTATGGAGTCGAAAGAAAAACATAAAAAGATATTTTGTTCATTAATTTCTACTAAGCAGAACTCTAAATGAGATATTCATGCTATCGTGCATAATACCTGCACCTACGAGGATCCGCGCGGTTATGCTGTGCCTCGTGTGTTATGCACAGCTTGCTGCCGCCGCGCTGTAGTCCGCGCGAAGAGGCGGTTGCGGCGAGAGCTCCGTTCGACCGCATTGTCGGGCCGAGTTCATGTGAAAGGTATCTACGAATTTATAAGAGGCCAATGCAACTTAACATCCTCTTCACCGCCCACCGCAGCGGTGCGCGGTGCCGTGTGTTAATTACGCAGCTTGCTATATAGGATAATATGGGTAAATCAATTTAACCACTAACTAATCCAAACTATATTACCGTTTACCTTAGAATAATGAATATATCACATATTGACTTCTTGCAATAAGCCGACGATATATTAAGTTATATACGTCGAATAAAACTCATTTTATTTTATTAGACAGATAAGGTGACGCTTTCTGCTTAAACGAGTTACTGCGCAGTAATATACCAGTTTCTAAATACTGTGATAAAATACGTGGAAAAATTCACTTATTGTGAATTAAAAGTAACGTAATTACTTTTGATTCATCAGTAACGGGTAATTTCCGAAAAAGTTTAGGTAAAAAAAAACTCGAAAACGTATTCAGACTAACAGTTTCTTACAATAATCTTTCAATAATAAACATAAGTTATATACAATCAAAAGTTTGCGTTCACCTTGCATATATATTTTAGCTGTAGATATGTGTAGTTGTAAAAAAACATCACTAATTGTTTCAAACAAATACTGAAGTGCTCATTAGGAATAACACACTTTAGAAATAGTGAGAAACTACATGTGCCTAATTAAAAACTTAATATTTATAAAAATAAGGTATATTGCATGTCCATTCATATGTATAACCATATTCCTAATAATCAGAAATCACTTTCAGTGAAACATTTTGAAAAAAGTGTTTGATTTGCTATTAGAGAAATCTTATTATACTGTAAAAGATTTTCTTGCTGACAAGCATAAATAAATTAAAAAAATTAATAAATTTAATTTACGTAAAGAGATCATGGTTGCCTAGGAATTTGTTTCGCCGTTTTGCTCTGACTGGTTAGCTTTAGAAACGGTGGTAGTCCAAGCATGGAGGTAATAGTTTTAGTTACCCAGGTGCTTTTTTGCAGTTTCTTCTTCTAACTGGCTATGTTTGGAAAGCGGTAGTGTACAGTAGATAGAATTAAAACTAATCTAAGTACCTTTAAAATTATTTGTAATAAATTATGAAGCTTATTAAAAAAAAGTATCTTCACGCCCATATCCAAGAGGTAGGCAGAGGTACAACCAAGGCACCCACGACTAGCCGAAGACACTAAGTTCCACAATGTGATAGGTGGCAAGCCTATCGCCAACCGGGCACATTTCCAATCCCGAAAATTGGAAAAATCCAATTTTCTTTTTGTTAGCTGACCCGGGATTTGAACCCGGGACCTCGTGCAGTCAACTCCCGGACCGCTAGAAATATTTAAATAAGTGCTGTGTGTGTGTGTCATAGTCAGATGTCAAAGTGATAGTGACGGTAAGTCTATGCTCGCTTTTCACGAGCTGCCTGGCAGGAATGTTTTTATTCTATTCTGCAAAGAAGCCCGGACCAACACGGGGAAAAGTGCGGTCGTAAGTCCCACAATGAACGTTTTTTCTTCTCTCTTTAGTATCTTTGACTAGTCGTGGGTGAACTGGGGGGTGAGTATGTATCTCAGTTGCCAACTCAAACTGCAAAAGTGAACATCAAATGACGTCATTTGTGTTTGCTATCTCTATTGTATTTCTGTTGGTCACTGGAGATAGCAAATATAAAACACGTCATTTGACAGCGATTGGATGTACACTCATTCATTTTAAGTTGGTATCTGAGTTACATAATCACCCCCTGGCTGCTTTATTTACCTATTTTTCAGGGATACATGAAGACAATTTTCAAATAATATAAAAAAGCATGTCGCCTACAGATAGAAAATATTTAAATACAGCTTTGCCTTTTTGCGTAAATCATTTCCCTACATAATCAGAACAAATCAGATACTGATGACAATATGGCGAGGAAAGGGTGGCAACAATTGCCAACTGTTGCAAAACTGTATAGACTGAATAATTATTACACAGACATAAAACTTTTAATTCCTATTAATTTTGATATGTTTCCAATTAAATTTCGAATATTTCGAAGCAACTCATGCGAAAAGGGGATTAAAGTTGCTAAGCCCATAAAAAAGCCGTAAGAAACGAATTATTCACCACACCCAGACAAACCACGTACCCATGAAGACGTTTAATTAGTATCAAACACGCAATCTTCGGGTCTCAGAATACTGTTACTTGGGTATAAAAGAAGAGTACCGCCCATCAGATCGTAAAGTGGCTGTTATGAAAAAATCGTAAAACAAGAGAGAGCTTAAAAGAAAACATGATTTCATGCTTCGTCGAAATATAAAGTTTTTTATAAATTAATAATCATAAAATATGTTACCGAAAATTAAGTTGGCATGTAAATGTTTGTGGTGAAATGGAAGATACAAGGCTCAACATAGTAAAAGCTTTTAAGACTTGAAAGTTTCATAAAGTAGTATTAGCTATTTCTTTATAAAAAAAGAGCAACTTAGGCTACATTTATTTGAGAAAAATTCTAAATTAACTGAATCTTCTACACTACCAATAAAATTGGAGGGACTGCTTGTAATGTTAATACATGCTTATGAATACACGTACGGAATACATACAAAGATAGCATTTTAAAATTAACATTTACAAAATCAATCCCATAACAAAAAATTTGCGATGACTTCAGTAATAATTCATTAAATAACCACAACGACCACAGAAACAATAACAAGATATTTAGCTAACAAACGACATTATTAACTAAACTTCACCCCCGGCTTTGGATGCGTTATTACTCTTCAACAGAAACCGGTTTGGATTTCGGGGTAAAAAGTAGCGTTTGTAACTCTCCATCCTTCTATCTATCTATTCTGACTTACTATTGCTCGAGGCCAACATCCCGGCTTCAGGTTGGCAACGCACCATTAACACCTTTGTTTTCTTTAGGCGGCATGAATTTTTTACCATTAAGAAATCCATCTGCTTGTTTGCCTTCCAATATCATAAATATAAAAATAACTAAATAAATAAAATAAAATATCACCATCATTGAAAATATACCATTAGATCATTGACCATTCTTATACCTAAGTAGCTAAAGGCTGCACTCAGAGACGTGAGTTAACATATAATGTATTATCAGACGCAATCTTGTATTAGCATTGTCAAATTAATGACTGCTTAAAAGATAATTGCCGTCTCTGAGCGCGGCAGTAAGTTGTTATTAATAAGTCTGAGTAGTTTATTTGTCTATATTGTAAAAGTAGTAGTAAAGTGATATATACATAGCACGTCTACTTTTGTCATTTAGTATTAGCTATAACGGCGAACATCATTTCACCCGTTCAGTTTAAACGGAAAAAAATAAAATGTCGTTTTTCTAGTTTTTCCTCTTTTCAATTAAATTTTTCCCCTTTTCTTAGTTTTTAAACCTTCCCTGGACTTGAAGAAATAATTTAAAACCAAAATTAGGTAACTCGGTTCAGCCGTTCCCAACTTTTAGCGATACTAATGAATAGCAATTGATTTTTTTTTATAATACATAGATGTTCCGTTTACAGGTTGCAATATTTATTTAATAGAGACAAGCTTATCCCATTAACTTTGTTTTAGTATTAAGTTCAATTAACATCGATTCATCTATTCTATGTTTCTAAATCACTACATAGTACAAAACAAAGTCGCTTCCTCTGTCCCTATGTCTCTTCGTATG
>NJDC01057497.1:0-32654 GCA_002245475.1 Calephelis virginiensis | reverse complement strand
AACATCATTTCACCTGTTCAGTTTAAACGGAAAAAAATAAAATGCCGTTTTTCTAATTTTTCCTCTTTTCAATTCAATTTTTCCCCTTTTCTTAGTTTTTAAACCTTCCCTGGACTTGAACAAATAATTTAAAACCAAAATTAGCTAACTCGGTTCAGCCGTTCCCAAGTTTTAGCGATAGTTTTGAATAGCAATTGATTTTTTTATAATACATGGATGTTCCGTTTACAGGTTGAAATATTTATTTAATAGAGACAAGCTTATCCCATTAACTTTGTTTTAGTATTAAGTTCAATTAACATCGATTTATCTATTCTATGTTTCCAAATCACTACATATTATAAAATAAAGTCGCTTCCTCTGTCCCTATGTCTCTTCGTATGCTTGAATCTTGAAAACTAAGCAACGGATTTTGATGTTTTTAATAGGTAAAGTGATTGAAGAAGAAGGTTTATATGTATATTTTATACCCGTGCGAAGCAGGGGCGAGCTGCTAGTATTCTATAAGAAAAAAATATTTGCTATCTGCGTACCTGCACTTTTTCATATCAGCGGTTTTTTTTATGATATTGGAAGGCAAACAAGCAGACGGATTTCCTGATGGAAAGAAATTCACGCCGCCTAGAGAAACCAAAGGTGGTAATGGTGCGTTGCCAACCTGACGCCGGGATGTTAGGCCTCGAACAAAAGTAAGTTTACCGGCTACCTTACCCTCAAAACCGGAACACGTCATGACGTTATGGTGGCAGGAATAGGTAAGGCGGTGGTACCAATCCGTGTGAGTCGCTGCGAAACTCTACCACCTAGTCAGATGTCACGGTGCTAGTGACGGTAAGCCTATGCTCGCCTTTTATGAGCTGCCTGGCAGGAAGGCCTATTCTGAGAGTCAGAAAGTCTATTCTGCAAAGGAGCCCGGACCAACACGGGGGCGTAATAAAAAATATTAATTATTAAATAATCAAGTTAATTGATAATATAGTCTGTTAAACACTAAACGAGTATTACTATTATCACTCATTTGCAAAGTAAAAGAACACTCAAATGAACACACTTTCGCATTTACAATATTAGTACGGATTTAAATTTACAATTGATAGCATTGTACATTACCAAGGTTAAATCATTCGTCATTTGCAAAGAATCGTCTCGAAACATAGAATTAATTAGTTTTTGTAGAACAATTGCTAACCAAAAAGAGCAACAAATACAGTTTTCCGCTATTTTAAAATAAAACTTTTTGAAAATGCAAAGTATTTTTTTAAAATTCATCTATATTATCCTTGTTCACCTTTTTATTTCATAAAGGATCTAAGACTGGTTTCAAACAGGGATTTTTTGAAATAAGATTTTTGTGATACACAGTGAACAACCACATGACTCCCTTGTGGTAAGGGACAATCGTGGTCTTTAGACAACACAGATGTTGTAGGTGCGTCGCTGTCCTGTAGTCAGGGTGTAAGGTCTAATGTGCAAGCCTACTAACCAAAACATGATTACGACAAGGATAGGTAAGGTGGAGAATCCCTACCAGGGTAACAGCACTCTACCACAGGTGGTCTAAAGACCTATTTAGCTTACGCACGCCTCTTAATAGCTGCCAGGTATGCAGGGTGGCAAAGGGGTCTATTCTACACAGTAGACCTGGAATGGCGAGCAAGCAAATTAGCAAAAATAGTAGAGTCAATAATAAAAAAATAATAAAAAAGAGGAAATAAGGGTTGGGTATTTCAGAAAAAAACATGAAAGCCACATGACATGCGCTACTAATGTAGTTATTAGGATTGCCGAACGCATTCATCATCGTGAGATCAGAGAGAGAGAGTAGGATGGAAAGATAGCATTGGATTTAAAGTGTACTTAATACAGAGAGAGCTTACCATGCAAGGCATTTTGTGTGAAGATACGCATATATTAATGTGTAACCATTACTTAAAATCGAAATTTATAGCCTTTTTGTTTCGGTAGCGTTGTTGATCTCAACAGTGCTAGGTGATGATACTGGTGATTGGTCCACTACCTATTCATCCCTCTCGCCGCAATGTCAGTGCTAGCCATGGTCATGTTCCATGTCTTAAAATCTCTATCATAAGATAGCTAGCTACACACCATTATCATCTACACTGTCTAGAGGAGACGTTTGTCTCTCGTCGTTTCTCGTTTGTCGTTTGTCTCTCTTGCCAAGAGTTAAGGGCTTGTCAAGTTTACTATACTCGCTACGGTCTCTGAAAATTATTTGTATGAAAACTTTGAACAGCGCCTCTATCGGTAACTAAGAGAAACATATTTTAGACTAAAATTGCCATAGATTTGGACACTCAACTTACTCAACTCATTGTAAAGGTTCAGATGAGGTTGCTCGTTTTCTATCTTATCTATACTACAAACAAATAAAATTGAAGTGTTATTCTACATTAGATATACACAAAATTTCAAAACGCAACTAATAAGCTCAAACAAAATAGGATAATGTTAGGAATTTTACGAGTTCCTATGACCACCTTCCAGTTCCATCATCAGATCAGCTCCATGTCATAATAACTTAACATTGTCATCCAATTTACAACAAGCAAAATTTAAGCTTAGTTGGTATCCTGAGAGCGTATTAAATTTAACTAGCATACATAAAAAAGTATATTTTCGCCCATATACCCAAAGAAGTAGGAAAAGGTACAACCAGGGCACCCACAACCAGCCTAAGACACTAACTCCTATAATGTGATAGGTGACAAGCCTATCGCCAGCCAGTATCCAATCCCTGCCACCGTTAGTTAAATTAGAAAATACACATTTCCTATTCTTTGTTGCCCGACCCGGGGATCGAACCAGGGACCTCAAGAAGTCAAATCTGACGCCGAACCGCTGGACCATACAGGCGATTACAAAGATTACATTGATTACAAACATACACACGTTGGAGGTCAAACATTAAAAATAATAAGAGACTGGTGCTTCTTTAGCAAGTAATGTACTCGTTAAAATATCTTTCGTGTTTGAAACTTGTAAAAGTTGAAAACCAGACAAGAATTTTTAGTACATTTTCTATTGTATTTCAAGGCTTTATTGGAAACAAAGAAAATGTTTTACAAGTGTTACAATAATAAAATATTACAATAATAAAATAAAATAATAAAAACAAAAATAAAATACAAGCTACAATAATAAAAAGAATTTCCATCAAAAGTATTTTAAAAGAATTCTTATAAATATCAGACTTAAAATTAACTCTACATCTACTAAGCAAAACAATTTAAGTACACTTCAGATCTTAAGCTTATAGTTAAATAAACATAGTTTAGAAAACATTTTCAGCTAAGAGCAGAGAAAACATTTTCTTAACTACGCGATGTAATAATATCAATGTAAAGTTTAAAAACACGATAATTGGAATGCTTTTTCGAGGCTTGTTTTTAAATGTACCTTAAATGGTGTTTGTTCGAGATGCGACGACCCCATCGCCTACAATATATTTTAGTATCTATTAAATAGTTCTGTGTATCGTTGACTTATAACATAAGCTTATAATTTTCTTGCTATGAGTAAGATTAATTAGTGTTAGTCGCCCACAGATATTAATTTCAAGAAAACACGAATTTTGTTTATTCATAGGTACAATCTTAATGCATATACAAAAAACTGCATCCTATTAATATTATAAACGCGAAAGTTTGTATGTTTGTTTGTTACTCCTTGAAGCAAAAACTGCTGAACCGATTTTCATGAAATTTGCCACACATATAGAACGTAACTTGTATTAACACTTGGATAGTTTTCATCCCGAAAAAACGTTCCTGTGGGACAATTAACCACGCAGACAACGCCGCGGGCAACAGTATCACATAAATTACTAATTTTAGTTTATATGGAATGTTTTAATTTTAAGAGACCTTATTTAACTAAATCTGTAGAAACAAGTATTGTAAAAAGGATGTAACTTTTCGAGTATATCTAATATTATGAAGCTGAAGAGTTTGTTTGTTTACTTGAACGCGTTTACCTCAGGTAATTACTGGTCTGGTTTGAAAAATTCTTTCAGTGGTAGATAGTCCATTTATCGAGGAAGGCTATAGACTATCAACACGATAATTATTCTATGCAAACATAGTTGCGGGTGGAACTGGAAACTGGAGGCGGGTGGAACTAAAGTACTGCTTTCCCATTTTCCTTGCAATTTTCCCGGTTTTTCTCTTCATAAAGACCTTTTTCTGATAATAACTGATACAACAACGAAAGAATTATCCGAATCGGTTCAGTCGTTCGAAAGTTATATACAATACATTTTTATATTATAGACTCGGAGCCCGCCACGGCTTGGCACGGGTACAAAATATACAAACCTTCCTCTTTAATCACTTTATCTACTAGAAGAAACCGCATCAAAATCCGTTGCGTAGTTTTAAAGATTTAAGCTTACAAAGAGAAAGCGACTTTGTTTTATACTATGTAAAATATCGTATAATCTTTTAAAACATTTTTACAATAGCAAAATATTATGTTACTGTTAGTTATTAAAACAAGATTTGTTAATTATTTTGCATAAATCAAAGGATTAGAAAGTCTCAATATCAAGTCTATAAATTATTAAAATATTCACAAACCTCTTTGAAGTTTTACCAAAAGGGAAACAGATCCTTTTCCGGGTTGATACCTGTCGCCATTGTCGTTGTATAGAATCGTAGCCTTACACCGTCCTTCCTTATTGTGCCCTACCCTTATTTTTCTCATTCAAAAGATTTCTTTATTACACGAACACTTTTCTAATTCAATTCTCTGATCCTCTCTTCATTTATTCGTTTCAAAGTATTTTGGTAAAAGATTTAAAAACACTTTCAAGCGTAAATGTATGTAATATGTAAGGTTCTGTAGCATTATATTCTTACACAGAGCGGGTAATTTTTATATCACAATGAGAGATTGTTTTACTTCGGGTTGGGACCCGAAGTAAAACACTCTCTACCGAATCGCTAGCTCAATAAAAATATTTTAACTCATTATATTAATACATACAAATTACGTGTCACGCTGTTTGTTCGCGATGGACTTCTAAACTAGTAAAACGATTTTAATTAAATTTGCACCGTGCAAAGACCGTGTGGTCTCTCGCTGAGGAAAGCTCTTACCTTTTAAGATACTAAGGATTCAATTGCTATGGTGATTTTTGGAGTGAAAACTTCTTTAGCGGCGTTGCACACTTTTTTGGAATGGGTAAAAACTTCTAAACTCGCGTCAGGACACGTGACTTGATCGAAAACTCGTAAGAGGGCGCAGGGCGTTTGCGAAAATGTTCAATAAATGAATATTGTATTCTACCACACAATTGATAGTGCTTTTGACGGGTTGCACTTCGGGAGTTCCGGAGAAGTGAAAACTTGAAAATTAACGTTGTGCATTTTTGATATTTGGAAATGGTTAGGGAATAATTTTGCACGAATTGCTTTAATTATCAGTATGAAAGTACTATCGTGTATGTTGCAGAATACAATATTCATTTATTGCGCTATCATACACAAACATGACAACACGAACGTTCGCGAAAGCGCCTTGCGCTATCTTACGAATTTTTGGTCAGGTCACGTGTCCTGACGCGAGTTTAGAAGTGTTTACATCCCAATCCCATCCCAAAAAAAGTGCGCGGCGTTGCTAAAGAAGTTTTCACTTCAAAAATAAATTAATTAATAAAGCTTTAAAATCCTTACCTACTCTGAAATGTATTAGTACCATTTCTTAAACGATTTCAGTTAGGTTAGAAAACGAGTGATTACATTAAATGAATGAATTTATAAAACATTGAACAAGTACAAGGCTACAACAGACAACCGTGGCCTGTAGACACCGTAGATGATAACATCTACCCATAATGGTATCCCTGTCCTGAATCCTGTGGCTATGTTGCAATGGCTGATGTGCAAATCTACCGGCTATCGAAATCGAAATAGATAAAACTTGTAAAGAGGAATGTTAATCTTATAGTTCTGGTTTCACGTGTTATTCAATTCAGTTAAAAATAGACTTTCATTGTAATAGTCTATTTGAACTTTTAAATATTTATGTCCTTCCTGTTTTTTCCTGCTTTTAGTTTAAACTACTCAAAACAGGTTCAATGTTAACATGAATAACACTGTAAATCAATTGTTACAAAAGCGTATGAATTTTAATTAGATTCTTGTATTAGAAATTTCACAAGGGTCGCCTCTGTGATCTAGTGGTTCGATTCCAAGGTCTGGCAACAACAATCTAATACATATATTATATAAGTATTTCTATATATACAGGGTGTATTTGACACCGTAACGAAAACTTCTGTGGTAGTTTAGATACATATCAAACTTCAAAATTCCGTTCACAGATTTTGTAAGATACAGGTGGTTAAATATTTAGCAGTTTTTCAGCTCGCAATGTATAGCGAACAAAGTATAAGGACGCGCGTTTCGAGCTGTAGGTGCCGACCTAATACGCTGTATTATTACATTGCTGTTTTTAGTAAAAATGTGTTGTTTGTTAGATATTAAATAAAAATCGAGATACGTTAGATAGTATTAATGAAATAATAGTGAAATTAATAAAAATATACATTTTTTTAAATCATGAAATTTCTAACACGATATTCCAACTACACATGCATGTCTATCATGTACAGAATCCATGGTTTCATTTTCAGTTACGCTGTCATTTACACGGAGTATATATAACGAAATCATTTGTTGATCGTTAGTCTCGCTAAAACTCGAGAACGGCTGACCCGATTTGGCTAAATTTGGTTTTGAATTATTTGTTCAAGTCTGAGAGAAAAGCAGGAAAACATTTTCATTTTTCCCATACAATCATAACGGGTGGAAATAGGTTCGTCGGGATAGCTAGTTTTCAAGTCAAAACAAAGTTGCCTGGGATGGGGTAAACGCCTAGTTGCGATAGGTCTGCCTTCTCATTGTGGGACTCAGTATCTTCGGCTGGTCTCCTAGTTTCACCTCTACCTACCTTTTTCGAGGTTTCGGATATGAAGATACTTTTTAAAAGGGATTTATATAATTTAAACTAGCTGTTTCTCGAGGCTTCGCCCGCGTAGTCTATTTATTTAATATTTAGCTCTCCAACGCTACCCGTTGAAATTTTTAGATAAAAAGTAGCCTACGAGTAGCCTAAAAAGTAGCCTTAGCGTGACGATATATAGCCTATAGCCTTCCTCGATAAATAGGCTTTCTAACTGGAAGATTTTTTTAAATCGGACCAGTAGTTCCTAAGATTAGCGCGTTCAAATAAACAAACTCTTTAGCTTTATAATATTAGTATAGATTTTTACTTATTTAAATAAATTATTAGCCTGTTCCGGCTTTGCTCGGATAGTATTTTTTTTATCATAAATTGACATGTAGGCTATCCTATCTTCAAAGTTGGATCAAACTGCAACGGTGTGCAAATTTGATTGAAATCGGTTAAGTTGTTTAGGAATCCATCGCAGACAAACAACGTGACTCGTAATTTATATATAATGTTTTAGTGTCTCTGGAAACTTCACTACGGAACCCTAATACGTCCCATTTTTCTTATTAAAATAGTCAACACAGAGTACACGAGGGACCTCATTGTTACTCCACCTGCATTCTTAGCCAAGTTCAACAAGTAAATCTTATTATAATTCGTCAATGGGAGTCGAGTTACCCGGGGAAAGAGCTCATTCAGTATTTATAACTTGGTTTCCATGAGAAATCACGCTTGTAGGGACGATAAGATCCCATATCTTTTAAAGGTGAAGAGAATAACATCATGAGATTTTATATGGAAGAAGATAGGATGAAGTCCACCATAATCCTATCGTATTTTAGATCGAAATATCTGTCAATGTTTCCCCAAGTAAAGAGTGTAAGTAAAGAGCCTATAAGATGACTGCGGTTTGAAAGGATTTTTATGTCGTCAAATAGCGAATAGTGCATATGGTATGAGATAACAGTTTTCTATAAACACCATAGTTGTTGCTGGTGCGTCGCTATCTTATGTCACGTGTGTAATTCAAACTACTTCACCCCAGCACGGAACATGAAAATGACGAGCACTAATGCTATAGCCGTAGTATGACTCAAAATGGCTAAGCCAATCCGGTTTAAAATTAATTGGAACGTATCCTAGGACCAGGAGACGGATATAGAATACCATAATCTCGTTCGATTGCGAGTAAACAAGGAAAAACAACACTTTAATTTTTCCAATACAAATTGAACGGTTAGAACAAAGGGACGAACAGGTAGTCTACATAATGTTATATAAAAATGAAACTCCCATTTTTTTATGATAATGGAAGGCAAACAAGCAGACGGATTTCCTGATGATAAGAAATTCACGCCGTTTAGAGGCACCAAAGGTGGTAATGATACGCTGCCAACCTACCAACTTGCCCTTGCCCTTCGAACCGGAACACGTCAACGGCAAGCGTTGGACGTTATGGCGGTAGGAATAGGTAAGGCGGTGATACCAATCCGGACGAGTCGCTGCTAAACTCTACCACCTAGTAATAGTATTTCCCGTGGTCTTCGCATCACGGATAATCCGCCAATCAATTTTGCTAATTTTTTTTTCATTGTGTTAGTTACTATCAGGATAAGATTCTTAAAAAGCTTCTTCACGCCCATATCCCCGAAGAAGTAGGCAGAGGTACAACCAGGGCACCCACGACTAGCGGAAGACACTAAGTCCCACAATGTGATAGGTGGCAAGCCTATCGCCAACCGGGCACATATCCAATCCCGAGTAACATTTTTTATTAGAAAATTGGAAATCCAAATTTTATTTTTGTTTTCCGACCCGGTAATCGAACACGGGACCTCATGCAGTCAAGTCCAACAACTGAACCGCTAGACTACAGAGAAAAACCGGAAAAGTGAAAAAAACAATATTTCAAACCTTTTTTGAAAATAAACTTAGTGACTGTTAAAGTCTGTCAAGCGATACGAAGTTCACAGATAATGTATAGTAGAGGAGACCATGGGAGATCGACCTTCACCGATCTGATAACCAGATGAGACATATTTTTTATCGAATATAATTTATAAACAAATATGCCTATAACTACTTGCCTATCTGAAAGTGCTCAATGCTATTTTTAATTAAATAATGTATGCCTGAAGTATGATTTTTTGCAGACAAGTCTATATGAAATCATACTTAAATAGCCATGAGCACTTTCAGATAGGCAAGCATTTATAGGCATATTTGTTTATAAATCATATGTGATAAAAAATATGTCTCATTTGGTTATCAGATCGGTGAAGGTCGATCTCCCACCGGCTCTTAGACTATTAGGAACTGTAATGTGACCTTCTTATCTACGAATCTCTATACCACCCACAAGTCGCCTTAAAACACTCATTCATACTTCTCAAAAACGTGGACTGTTAGAACAAATTCTTGTTTCATGACGTGCTTTAACAACATCCATAATCTATTTAAAAATGAATCCCCATTTCGCGTGGGCATCACGTCACACCTGAAGGGATTGACCGATTTTACTAATTCTTTTTTGACATGTTGGTAATTGTCAGGAGAAGGATCATATAAAGAGAAAAACGACGAGTTGCACTCCGGGAGTGCTGGCAGAAGTGAAAACTTGAATATTAACGTTGTGCATTTTTGATATTTTGGAATAGTTACGGAATAATTTTGCAAGAATTGCTCTAATTATCAGTATGAAAGTACTATCATTTATGTGGTAGAATACAATATTCATTTATTGCGCTATCGTACACAAACATAACAACACGAACATTCGCGCAAGCGCCTGCGCCGTCTTACGAATTTTCGATCAGGTCACGTGTCCTGACGCGAGTTTAGAAGTTTTTACCCATTCCATAAAAGGTGCGCAACGCCGCTAAAGAAGTTTTCATTTCAAGAACTGGGATAATTTCAAAGAAAATAGGAAAAACAATACTTTTATATTTCTCATTTACAAAATTTAGTTCTTTCAAACCATTCGACAGATAGGCTAGTTTTATAAAAAAATAAGTTTAACTGTGTTTGGAGAAGTACCCGGCTGGTTATAGCTTTGCCATCTGTCACATTATAGGACTACGTAGTACCTTCCGCTAATCGTGGTTGTCCTGGTTGTGTATCTGCCTACCGTTCCAGAGATACAGGCGTGAAAATAATTTTTAAAATGGTAGATTATAATTACTCATTGCCTTTTGAAACACTTATAGATGAACACAAGTTACAGTTTAGAAATTAAACAAAGCTAAAGTAATTATTGTAAATGCAGCTGGGTAGATCTGCAAGGATCGTAACATTTAACTTTCACACTCAATACTGCCTACTTATCACGTAAGAGACTTGGCGTGAAGATAAGTATTATTAATACATTTAAGTGCTCGGGCAAAGCTATACCGAAGGTCACTGCGACTTAACGAGACCATTTTGATCACAACTCTTAGTTAGGCCAAGTACTTATTATTCTGTGGTTAAGCTTCGATTAGTAAAACAAGGCCGATGGTCTCTAGGAATTATTATAATGTTCGTGAGGATTTCGTATAAAAAGTAAAATATTAGGTGAAAGGGTTTAGCGATAACCCGTCAGACTTGGTAGCAATGCCTTGCTTATCCCTTCTACTACTTACGTATTTCAGTTTTGGAGTATCATAGTTGGTAAATCTTCCTACTCAACAAGTATAACATCGATTAACATCTTTGAAATGAAATGAAATGAAATATTTTCATTTGCTGAACATATGTTAGAAATTACTACAAAAATATTTGTTTATACCAATACATTCTACAACATTGCGGTGTGCAAATATTTCTCGATTTATAAACAACGAGACATTTTTAAATTTGTATTACATACGTGTTATCATTTTATGTTATACTAGCTATTGCCCGCGGTGTTGCCCGCGGGGTTAATCCATAGAAACATTTTTTGGAGATAAAATTGATGTGTTAATCCAAGTTACCCTCCATGATTGCCAAGTTTTATTAAAATCGGGTCAGCAGTTTTTGTGTGAGGGAGTAACAAACACACATACAAACGTTTGCATTTACAATACTAATATAATTATTGTTTAGATTTTTAAAACTGTGATTTGGGTTAACCCTGACTACCATAAAATACCACCGTTTCCAAACCAGTAAGAAGAAAAAACGGCAAAACAAACTGTCTGTATTCTGTGTATATAATGTGTGTTTAGAAAAACTATTTAACATTGTGCCTCCATCAACATTTCAATTTCACCGTGAGGCTTTCCCCCCTTACGATCTTGACCATCTTATGGCCTGGGCATTTACGACTGTTCAGTTGTCCATCGTACCCTGTATGAACATTCAAGATTTGGAATTGTCTCCCTGAAACTGTATTTTCATCAAGCGATGACATAATAACAATTTATATTACTTTACTTTTATAAAAACACATGAAAAGCGAAAAAAAAGCACTGTGTTCACGGATACACATTTAAACATGACATTTAAAACTAATTTATGTATAATGAAAATTCAAATGTCTGTCACTAGCCTTATTTAATGATCTTATTTAAAAATAATTTGCTTAACACAGTATTAATCACTTCACTTTTAAAATATTACGATCTATTTAATCTGGATATAAAAAAGACATAAAACCACTTTAAAATGCTACCGAGCATAATTGAAAAGAATATATCAAAGAGCCGCCAAAAACGGAGAGTGATTAAAAAGAAGTATCATTTTATTGAAAATTCTTTTGAAACGTTCATAATCACTGCCTGAAGAAATATGACGTCAGTAAAATTATAATGGCCGACCTCGTAAACTCGACATTTGAATAGAAAAGTTACATATCAAAAATTTTCAGTGATCCGTGTTTTACGAGTGTGTCGTAACTATGTACTTAACTGAGAAAATAAAAGGGACCCTTCAGTTCCTCTGTTTAAAAATCTATACGAACGTGTAAGGGGAATAATCAGTTTGAACTCGCTTTTATGGCGTATACTGCTTTGGGTATTCATAGTAAAATTATTAGCATCATAACGCAATACCCGCTTTATACGTTCGGAAATATTACTGCATATTAAGTATTCGATTAAAGCTATTCGTTTTATATGAAGCAATGCTGGTATTTATTGATTTTGGAATTTTGTTTTTGAAGTGAAAACTCCTTAAGCGGCGTTGCGCACTTTTTTCGAAATGGGTAAAAACTTCTAAACTCGCGTCAGGAAACGTGACCTGATCGAAAATTCGTAAGACAGGGCAGGGCGCTTGCGCGAATGTTCGTGTTGTCATGTTTGTGTACGAAAGCGCAATAAATGAATATTGTATTCTACCATATAAATGATAGTACTTTCATACCGACAATTTAAGCAATTCGTGCAAAATTATTCCATAACCATTTTAAAATATCAAAATTGCATAACTTTAATATTCAAGTTTTCACTTCTGCCAGTACTCCCGGAGTGCAACCCGTTGTTTATACGCATGAATGACAAAACCCTTTCATATAAAATGCATCAGAAACAGTCTTAAATCTTTTTTTACTATTAAAGCTTTAAAGAGGGGTTTTGGCGCCATCGAGAAAAAAGATCGTCGAAGTTTCTTCATAATTATTGAATTGCGTGTTGATTTTTGTCACTGTCAATTTTGGTGGTATTTTGTACAGTTTTGTTCAGTGAAAATGCACACATGAAATAATCATGAAGAAATTAGCATATTGTGTATTTCTTCGTTGCCGCCAATTCTCATTACATGAGCTTTAGTAGTGAGGCCACCGCTTTATCCAAGAGCCTGACATGACTTACTGACGACTTGTGACCGATGACTAATTATAATTTAAATTAATATAAAATTTTATGCAAATTTCTACTTGACTAATGGCAAAATACTAACGTGAAAGCCAAAACCTAAAGAAAGAAAGAGACTTTCAAGAATTAAATTTTGTTACTGTGGATAAAGCAGGCATCAAAAACCTCGCTTTTCCTGTGACCACATGATTATTGGAAAATTAAAAATCTCATCAATGCTACATTGAGTCCAAAGGCCAAACTCATAGACTTCAATTAAAATTTAATTTATCATTAAGTCATAATTTTGTACAGAAACTTAGTGACGTCTTAATGACAGATTAAAGGACAAATGACGTCTTTAAGTGGGACCTCAAAAATTTGACAATCGAATGACAACTCTTACAATCAATGTCATTTACTGACTGCTACTGGCGGCTTATAAAAGAAAGTCGGGTTTGTTACAACACTTATAACTTGAGATCTGCTGGACTAATTTTCATGGTTTTTGATTCGTTGGATTTGTCTTCGCCCCGAATAGCAGAATACACCTTAAAACATTAAAAACAAAAAATTAATTATGAAAGACGAATCGATAGTCGTGATAGTTAAACAGATTAGGCTGAAAATTGATAGGGAAGTAACTTAGAATCGGTAAAAGGACATAGGGTACATTTACCCCTTAGAACAGCGAGGAAACTAGGATAAATGACATTTTAATTTTTCCCATACAAACCAAACGGACGGAAAGAAGTTCGCCGGAACAACTAGTTAATTAAGAAATATCTCTAGACAAGTTACACAAATTGAATCTAACCCCAAAGTTAGCAAATTATATGATTGTGTTATGGGTGTTAGCCAACGATACTAATACATAATAATACTGAAATAGATACAAGAATAAATTTAATAAACACCCAGACCCGGAAATGCAGACATCTAAATGTTCATCACACAAATGCCTGCCCCCGTTGGGAATCGAACCCGAGAGTCGGGGTTGGTCGGCGTAGTTAGGCGTGTACGCTAGCCACTCGACCAACGAGGCGGTCAACTCACCTGCTGAGGCTTTACCTGTGTATTCAAGTTTTTAGGTCTCCTTTATTCCTCTGTAATTTGTAAAAGTGCAATAGAAAGTAACTTATATCCACCATATAATGCAGAATTTTTCATCAAAATCCGATAACCACTATATCTTTATGGTGAGATCCCCGTGTTGGTCCGGACTCCTTTGTAGAATAGACCATCTGCCTTCCTTACCAGGCAGCTCGTAAAAGGTGAGCATAGGCTCACCGTCACTAACACCGTGACATCTGACTAGGTGGTAGAGTTTAGCAGCGACTCGTCCGGATTGGTACCACCGCCTCACCTATTCCTGCCGCCATAACGTCGTGATGTGTTCCGGTTCGGAGGGTAAGGTAGCCGGTAAACTTACTTTTGTTCGAGGTCTAACATCCCGGCCTCAGGTTGGCAACGCACCATTACCATTTTGTGTCTCTAAGCGGCGTGAATTTCTTACCACCGGGAAATCCTTGATTGCCTTCCAATATCATAAAAAAAAAATTAAGTATGCAATAGAATTACAGTCCTCTTTTATACAAAAACTAACTTTCCCGCCAGACGTTGTTCTGCTATATTTTTAAATGTGATTTTATTAAAAAAAAATCGAGGTCAGTCTCCCTTATCACTTGGGGTATGAAAAATACATGTTGGCTGATCAGACCTACTCAATATGCTTACAAAATTTCATGAGAATCGGTCGAGCCGAGGAATTCAATCACGAACACCGTGACAAGAGAATTTTATATATTAGATATGCTAAATCACAAATAAAAAAAATACAAAACTTGTTGAGCAACCTAATTCTTTGCCATGTAACAGTTATAAATTGTTTATTTTTAAAAATTTAAAGCAAGAAATCTTATGACTTTATTTTCCATTGCGTGTTAACAACACAAATTAAGTCGATCTAACCAAATAAAAGTTCGATTGATAACGAGTCACAACAAAATTGCGCAGTTTCGGACAATTTGTCAAGCTTGGTATATTAATGTCTGCTATATTTGTACTCCATATATAAAACCTGTTTTAATTACATGAATTACAAGTTTTGCGTAAACATTTATCGTTTGATAAAAGTGTAATTGGTAGGTGTATAATAGAGTTAAATTTTTATTACAAAGAATGTAGAAAGTAATAATTTGTTTACCATTTTAGGATTTTCTTTCTATTTCTTTGATAGAAATTTTCTTTCATTCGTTTAGTCTTTGTTAATTTATAAGTGTATTTATTTATGAAGTTTAGTCCAATTTGAGTATCAAGAGATAAGATTTAGCTTAAATTAGATCATTTGTAGGTTTTTTACACAAATGTTGAACAACGTAGAAATCAAATA
The DNA here is from genome assembly GCA_002245475.1 of Calephelis virginiensis. Lineage (NCBI taxonomy): Eukaryota > Metazoa > Arthropoda > Insecta > Lepidoptera > Riodinidae > Calephelis > Calephelis virginiensis. Next base: position 17,537 of record NJDC01057497.1, on the reverse strand, counting down.
TTTATAATTTACGGACTATCTGGGGAAGATTTGGCATCTTTATGTATTTGTCTCTGAGTATTAAACTTTTAATACTTAAAGGCTTCTTGTACCCCATAAAGTAATGTTTTGAAAAAATAAAGTAATTCGCCTCTGTGGTCTAGCGGTCCGAGTGTTGGACTTGACTGCTTGAGGTCCCGGGTTCGAATCCCGTTAACAAATAGAAAATTGGATTTTTCCAATTTTCTAATAAAAAAATGTTGGTCGGGATTGGAAATGTGCCCGGTTGGCGTTAGGCTTGCCACCTATCACATTGTGGGACTTAGTGTCTTCGGCTAGTCGTGGGTGCCTTGGGTGTACCTCTGCCTACCTCTTCGGGGATATGGGCGTGAAGATACTTACTTTAAAATAGCTATGCTTTGTTCTAATCGGATGTTCATTAAACAAATTAAGTTGTTTGTCATTTAAAATCAGAAATAATTCATCAAATAACACATTAGAAATTAGCTTTAATTTGGAAAATCTAATAAAATCACAATACTAACGGATAATATATCACTAAAACTAATAATATGTTAGTACTAATGGCGCACTTTTCAGTCCCCAACTTTGAGCTCATAAGCTTTGCATGTAAGACTGTTGGTTGGGTGATGGTAGTGACTTAGCTGTCGGTAAATATTATTGCTACTTTTTAAGGCCCTTCATTTAACGGATCGTTAGGACTACACGATTACTTTATATCAATCCACAGCACAGAAGTATTAATAAAAGGATATGAATAATGTAAAATATATATCTGTGCTATTGGGCAGGTCAAGGTAGATGTGAACCGCGTCCGCGTCTGTCCGCGACATCACGCAACGTGTGAAGTGAGCTTAAAAGATGCCACCGTAAAATTCTACGAGTTATTTTACTCTTAAGAACAAAATGTCGTAATGATGTGTGTCGGTATAACTGTTGAATTTTCTTATATTATATGGTATAAATGTTGAGCAAGTTTTGAGCTTTCTTAAAAGTAAGAGACAAACGTGACCTAGAGTTAGATATAGGTGACTGTCCTATGGCTAAAGTTTTAGGATAAATTTTAATTATTTTATGGTATAAATGTTGAGCAAGTTTTGGGCTTTCTTAAAAGTAAGACACAAACGTGTCCAAGAGTTAGATATAGGTGACTGTCCTATGGCTGAAGTTTTAGGATAAATTTTAATTATGTTATGGTATAAATGTTGAGCAAGCGTTGGACTTTCTTAAAAGTAAAAGAAAAACGTGACCTACAGATAGATATAGGTCACTGTCCTATGGCTGAGGTTTTAGGATAACTTTTAATTATTTTATGGTATAAATGTTGAACAAGCTTTGGGCTTTCTTAAAAGTAAAAGACAAACGTGACCTAGAGACCTATTATGGGTCGCTCCCCTGTGGTCGGGGTTTTAGAACTCCATAAGTTAACCGACTATTCTACCTTATCGGGACATGACGCTATCGTTATGATGACAATGGGCAAGTTTAAGACAATTTACGCGCATGTTCAAGATATAATACGACACATGAATTTGACAGTTGGCACCAGTTATGTTACTGGTAACGGCTCGTATAATCTATGCTTTCCTTTTACGTGCTGCCAAGCAGAGAGACAAATGGTCTATTCTATGAAGAAGACCAGGATCATCAAGGGGAAAATGTAAGCAATTAATCAATTGTTTAATAATATGTCAAAAGTGATCTAACACGATCAAAACCCCGTCTCTTGAAACTCAGACTGGAATTAACTTATGCAATAATTATAATTAAATAAATACACTTATGTAAACAAAGACTAGATGAATGGTATAAAATTTCTGCCAACGTAAAGGAAAAGAAATATAATGGTAAACAAAGTATTACTTTCTACATCTAGAGGTATGTATAAAAATGAATCCCCATTTCGCGTGGTCATAGCATCACGCTCGATCTACAGATTTTAATAATTCTGTTTTTGTTTTATTAGATATTACCAGGAGAAGGATTATATAAAGAGAAAAATCGGGAAAATTGGAGGGAAAGTAGGAAAAACCATATTTCAATTTTGTCAATACAAACTTTTAGTAGCTGTTAATAAGCGGCTCGAAGTTTGCCGGGTCTGCTAGTAGTTAAATAACTAGCCGACCCGCTTTCCGACTTTTCCTCCAATTTTCCTGATTTTTCTCTTAATATATTTATGTAATACATATTTGTATAATAAAAAAAATAGCAACAGTTATTCGGGTCCTCTGTGTAAAAAAAGTTTATTCGAACACCTCTTGGATAAAATCACTATTACACAGTCAGCAGTTTTTACAAAATTAAAAAAAAACACAAAAAAAGGAATCTGATTTTGTAGCACAAACTATTAGTTACATGTCGGTAGATCAATAATCAAAATAGAAACGATCAAAGTAACCTTTTGTCATCAAAAGCCCAGCCATTACTAATAATGAGCCATAAAATGAAATAAACAAACCATATTTTATTGCCAACACGAGTTCAATCAAAAACTGCTCCATTTTACAACAGTGATGTCATATGAAAAAACGAACCTAATAAGAACAAAAAATGCGCAATGAAAAACATGTGGCACGAATAGCGTGAGAATATAAAAAACAAATTATATAAAAGACAAGGCGAGCTTTATTCTGATAAACACTTTGGCATAAATATTGGACGTATGAAAAAAAAGATATTAATGAGCAATTCTGTATTTGATTAAAAATACTTAAATGAGATTACTTAAGACGACTTAAATAATGTTTAAACACTTACGGATAAAAGCATTTTATCAAATAAAAGACTAGAATAGATTTCTATAAGTAGTTGCGAAAGTTTGAGAAAGTATTTGGATATTTGACTGTCTGTATCATAATAATGTTAGAATGTTTTTTATTTCTGTTTTATTTTTTATTTGTTTTTATTTTACCCTAGCAGTTTCACGTAGCTTTGCCTGCGTAACTTGGCTTCTACTGCATCGATTTTGAGGAAACAAAGCCTATGTTACTCAGGGATAATGTACCATTCTAAAGATAAAAGAATTTTTAAAATCGGTCTTGAAGCCTATTCGTTTCAAACAAACAAATAAAAAATCAAATATTTCCTCTTTATAATATTAGTTTTACATAATATTAGAAGTTAAATACTGCAATACGGTTTCGCGAAGATAATTCATAATTAATTTTTATTTAAGGCTAAGACCTTTTTTTGTTATGTATTTTCAATTCAATTCTTCATATTCGTTCGTTCGTAATTCGTTGTAGAAAGTCATGTCAGGGTCTTGAATAAAGCGATGGCCTCCTTGCTCAAACCCATTTATTGAGATTTGGCGGCAACGAGGTAATACACGATATACTAATTTCTTCATAAATATTTCACTTGTGCACTTAATTCAACAAAATTTTCGCGATGGCACCAAAATTCTCTCCAGAAGGTAAGGTAAAAACACACTGCGTATACAAACCAAAGAAGAGCGTAGACAAAGAACTTGAAATATTAACTGCCGCACTCAAAGACATCAATCTTCTAGTCTGTCATTAAGTCGACATTTTGTATAGAAGACTTTCACTTAATAATAGTTTAAATATTAATTGACGTCTCAGAGTGCGGCTGTAAGTATCTTGTACCAGTTTATGGGTTAGTTTAGAATCTCGTGTTGTGAAAATTTTTGTTAACCTTTAATTACACTTTGATTGAGAAATTATTAGGAGATAGGGTTGTCCAAATCATAATATTTCCAGGATTCGATTCAGCATAGATTCGTTAATAGGGTTGTATCTGTTATAAAATTAATAAATATAAGTGCACGAGTACAGTACAGATTATACGAAATAAATATTTGATTTAATAACGGGTGTTATCCAACGACCAGAATTAGGAAAAACTATTTTCACATTGACCATGCACGTGGTGTGTCGGTATCTTTAGAAACTACCAACGGATCGGAATAGCTGTCTCACGGTGATAAGATACGGTGGAAGAAACTTAGAGGGCTACTTCGTTTTCTTAATTAATTGTAATAATTTAAGAATATTGTCACCCAAATACAAAATATTAGTAATAACATCTGTCAGTTTTAGTTTGGGAGTTATATACAGAAATATTTAAATACAAATCAGAATAAAAAAAATACTATTAAGTACTTGTGGTACTTGTGCGCGTCGTCATTTTTATAAAACACCACCGGATCAGAATCTTAGCCACACGCAGAAAGGACCCGCTGAAAGAAACTCACCAGAATTTGTCTTTTTTCAAAACTAATCATAATATTGTAAACTAGAAAACAAATACAATTTACAATCTCTTTTTATATATAACTGAAGTAAAAAGTATGATAAATTCAATAAAAAATTCCAAGCGTCAATTCCAAAGTATGCGTCTGTCGTATAATAGCCTACTTAATTTTGTTATTATACATTTATTAAACTAATTTAAAGGTATAGCTCTAATAAGTAATAGCACTGGGCAGCCTACTGTAGAAACAGCATATTGACCCAAAAATGAATTACTAATTTTTGGAGACGAGTTTTGTATATTACTAGATTATTTTTAGTTTTTATGTTAATATCGTGAACATCACACAGTTTTTGTAAATAAACACTTTTTTAATATGCATTAGATTCTCATAAATGTATTGAGAACTCAAATAAAAAAAAAACTCAGGTTAAAATACTAATGAACAAATACTTACTCTTTGATTTTTTTTAAAGGAAATCCCTTTTTTATTATATAGGAATGCAAACAAGCAGACGGATTTACTGATGGTAAGAAATTGACGCCGCTTAGAGATACCAAAGGTGGTAATGGTTCGTTGCCAACCCGGAGGCGGAATATTTGGCCTTGTTCAAAAGTTAATTACCGGCTACCTGCTCCGAACCGGAACACGTCAACGAAAATTACTGGCTTATGGCAGCAGGAGTAAGTAAGGCCAATCCAAGCAAGTTGCTGTGAAACTCTACCACCTAGTCAGATGTCTTAGTGACAGTAAGCTTATGATCGCCTTATACTAACTTCCTGGCAGGAAACCTGCAAAATCTCCCCAAGAAGAATCCCATGACACTAAGTTCCCCAATGTGATAGGTGGCAAGCTCATAGCTAATCGGCCATATATTATCAAATCTCAAGCAAAATTTTTTTTAATAAGAAAATTGGAAAAACCAATATTTGTTTTTGTTGCCCGGCCCGGGAATCAAAGCCGGTACCTCATGCAGTAAGTTCAACACCTGAACCGCAGAGCCAATCACTAACCTAATTTTAGGTAATAGCCGTATTTTTTCAATAAAAGAAATAGAAAAAGACTATTTTCAGTGGTGTCAAATTAGTCAGTAGGTACCCGACATTTCTACAGACGCGACGTCCAAAGTAAGCAAATTATATGCTTGAGTTATGGATGTTAAGTCAACTATACTAATACATAAAAATACTAAATAGATATCAGAACATATTTAATAAACAACCAGACCCGAAAATCCAGACATCTAAATGTTCATCACACAAATGCCTGCCCCCGTCGGGAATAGAACCCGAGACACGCGATCGTTCGATGTAGTTAGGCGTGTAAGCGAGTCACTCGACCAACGAGGCGGTCAAATTACTATCAATACCTTTATTTTTAGAGATACCTTAGCTTTACACAGAAATATCCGTATATTTCGAGGAAAGGCCAAGATACGTCATACACATACTTTAGTCAAGAAGTTGGTCTGAAGATTAAGTAACTTTATGCTTTTAGTCGCTTCTTTAGGCTAGGCTACGTTCATCGTCGAATCTTGAGGTCCCGGGTTCGATTCCCGGGTCGGGCAACAAAAATAAAATAGAAAATGAGTATTTTTAATTTTCTAATAATAATAACGTTGTATGTACGTAACATGTGCCCGTTGGGCGATAGGATTGCCACCTATCACATTACGGGACTAAGTGTTTAAGGCTAGTTGTGCCATGGTTGTGCCTTTGCCTACCTCTTCGGGGATATGGGCTTGAAGATACTTAGACTTACTTACGCTTTAAAGGCTTTAACAGAGAGCTAAAGCAGCTGCTAAAGCGTTAATTTAAACCAAACTGTATAAATTAAAGAAGCAAGTGGTTATTTCTGGACTTAGCCATTTTAATTTCCATATTCATGAATGTAAAGGCACTGATTAGGCACATGCCAGACAGTGATAGCCATATCGTGTCACGAAACATCTGCTCAGTCAATTTTCTGATAGATTAAATCTAAACAGCTGTTTTTCACCACTATTTACAAAGGAGTCAATATTTCAAACTTTTTATTGCTTGATAGATAACTGGGTGCAATGACCTCAGGCCTAAAAAAGTGAAATTCACGCCCATATCTCCTAAGAAGTAGACAGGGGCACAATCAGGTTACCCACGACTAGTCGAAGACACTAAGTCCCACAATGTGATAGGTGGCAAGCCTATCACCGATATGTGCCCGAACATATCCAATCCCGAGCAACATTTTTTATTACAAAATTGGAAAACCCAAATTTTCTTTTTGTTGACGGGATTCCAACCCGGGACATCATGCAGTCAAGTCCAACACCTGAACCGCTAGACCATTGAGGCGATTGCTATGAGATTATCTACCAAATAAAAATTCAAGTGTATTAACTCAAGTACTACTCAAAAGGCTTTACATCAAGGACATCGCAATATCTAGGAAAATAGTCCAGTAGTGACTCATAGTCATAAGTTATAACATATACCTACAATAACAACTCCGCCATTGTCTTTTATGGAGATCAATTATATACAAGTAAATAAGATAATAGATACGATTTTCCACACGATTTTATAATCAAGCTTATCATTGAAAATGTGCAATAAAGTTGGTTTTTTTATACACACGTTTTTTTGTAGTTAACACTTGTACTTATCCACTATACACTTTATTTAACAAAATACAATTTCTGTTACTCTCCAGCGAACCGGTTTCACTTTTTACAGCATCATCAGGGCTTTGAAACTAAAGATAAAATAGACTTTTTAATTTAAAGTTCAATACTTATTTGGTTGGATGTTACTGACAGCACTCATCCAACATCAGTCAGACGTTCGCCATAGATGGTTTAGGTGCAAGATAATCTTTTTTTTGAAATGCCACTTCACTAATTCACGAATTATGATAAATAAGTTCTTTTAAGCCGTTTGACCGCGTCGTTGGTCGAGTGGCTAGCGTACACGCCTAACTACATCGACCAACCGCGAGGCTCGGGTTCGATTCCCGACGGGGGCAGACATTTGTGTGATGAACATTTAGATGTCTGCATTTTCCGGGTCTGGGTTTTTATTAGATATATTCTGGTATCTACTTAAGTATTTCTATGTATTAGAATCGTTGACTAACACTCGTAGCACAAGCATGTAATCTGCTTACTTTGGGGTAAGATTCAATTTGTGTGACTTGTCCAGGGATATTTACTTATTTATTATTATTTATTTTACGAGAAATTATTGCGAAAATTCCTTTCCTTAGTACTAGTGGTTATATAGTAACAATACATAATACAGGTTATAGAAAAACAAGGTTTTCAATTGCATTTTGTGTTACACAGAGCCTAGAAGTATGTAATTTTATATTTTTAAAATCACCTCTGTGATCTACCGGTATCGGACTTGACTTCATGAGGTCCCTGTTTCGAGTCCCGGATCGGGCAACAAAAAGAAAATGTGGTTTTTGCAATTTTCTAATCAAAAAATTTTGCTCGGGTTTGGATATGTGCGATAGGTTTGGCAAATTTTAATTAGTTTATGGGGTTCCATTTTACGATTCGTGTTATTGTTTAACCTAGTTTTTATTTCAGGAATTGTAACGTTTTAGCAAACCTATAGCCAACCATATATATATATGGTTGGTGATATAGGTTTGCCACCTATCACATTGTGGTACTTAGTGTTTTCGGTTAGTCGTGGGTGCCCTGGTTGTGCCTCTGCCTACTTTTTCAGGGATATGGGCGTGAAGATACTTATTTTTTTTATTTTTTTAGAAAAATAATTCAAATGAAATTATTTATTACTCTCAACACGAAAAAATATGTTTACCTACTTAAGAAAGGGGGATATTATTTTTGAGTAATAAGACAACAAGCAAGCACACTGCTCTCTGTGGTGTATAAGGTGCGTCACTGTTGTGTGACCCAGATATGAGTCTACCGGCTACCCGACCCTCCAGACCGGAACGTAGCATTCATTTTTTTAAAGTAGCCTATGTTGTAACTCAAGTATTTAACTATATGTATATCAAATTTCATAAAAATCGGTCCATTGGTTAAGCCGTGAAGGCGTGACAGACAGACTACAAACTTTCGTAGTTACCATATTAGTATGGAAGTATGCAATTATATTTACAAAAATATTGTAGTGTTTCAAAATAAAAGTCGAAAAGTATAAAATAATACAATTAAAATTAGATTTTTTATTTTTTCTACACAGTGAAGTATCTTCTGGCATTCCTCAGAGTAATCTCCACTAATGTTTTCTCTACTTAAGTGTTGCGTGTGTAAGTATGTAATTATTTGTACATAAATTCCGTGGAATTTTTTGACTCTCATGATAGCTAGATTAAATAAAAAAAAATAATAGTAATTGAAAGATATTTTTGAAATAAAGTACACAAATACTCCAAAAAGTAAGATACGTATAAAATCATACACCACAGTTATACAAGTTTGAATAGTGAAAAATAAGTCTAGTCGACTAATATTGGTAATAGATTAATAATTATCGCCTCTGTGGTCTAGCGGTCCGACGTCGGACCTCCAAGAGAATATTTTCCATTTTCTAATAAAAAATAACGTTGCCTAGGATTGGATGTGTACCCAGTTTGCGATAGGCTTGCTACCTATCACATTGTGGGACTTAGTGTCTTCGACCAGTCGTGGGTGGCCTGGTTGTGCCTCTGCCTGCCTCATTGGGAATATGGGCGTGAAGATACTTTTACTATTAATAAACAAACACTAAGTTAGGAGTAGTAAGATGATACTATAGTCTGAATCTCAGTGTAGTAAAGATTATAACACCAGGTTTCTTCTTCGAGTACTTTAACCTATGTTTATTAAAAAGACAGTCTTCGCCTGTCTGTCTGTGTGTCTGTCTAGAATTTACACCGGATATACTTATCCGATCGTAACGATATTTGTCTGGCTGACATTCTGTGTTCTAAGATGCTATAGGCTACTTGTTATCCTCTCCATTTAAAGGGTTCCTGGGGAAAAGGCAAAAATGGGAAACGAAAACTTGGCAATAATTCAGAAGCGCTCAGTTCAATTACTATTTTTAGCTTTTTCAGAGTATACTTTATAAAAAGTCCTATAATATTTGCAGGTCATAATTTTTGTAGTTTAGAAATTACAGATATTGAACTCTGTCTATATCTCTGTCTATCTATTCGTAACTATAAATAGGAATATTGAACGTATAGGTCATCTTACGTACACACATTAATATCTTCAGGCCAAGTCCCTTACGTGTGAAGCACAGAGTATCGATTGCCAAGTTTCAGGATTCCTATCAAACTGCATAGGTCCTATTTAAGTTGGCTTTTGGACTTTATTATAAATTCCAACGATACCAATATTTAAAAAAAATAGTAACCCCTACCTACCACCTAAAAGGGATGGAATTTGTAAGAGGATTTTGTATTATTAACCTTTGATTTAGAATAATATTTAAAAAATAGAAATAGTTAATTGAAGTAAACTGCAAAAACCAACTCCAACTATTTCATTAAGTACCACGTCGCGATTTGATCATTCTTCTTTTGAAAAATAGCAAAAGTTTCCGAAATTATCCCACAAAAGTTTTATAACCATACTAGCTGTCCCGGCGAACTTCGTTCCACCCGTTCAGTTTGTATGGGAAAAATTAAAATTTTGTTTTTTTTTTGTAATTTCCTCGCAGTTTTTCCCTTTTTCGGATGTTTTAAACCTTCCCTGTAATTGAAAAAAAAATTTGAAACCAAAATTAGCCAAATCAGTTCAGCCGTTCTCGAGATATTGCGAGACTAACGAACAGTAATTGATTTTTATATATAGATAGAATAGATAGAAGATAGATAGATAGATACATAGACTATTAGTAGTTTTTGATTATGATGAACATTACCAATGATCTCGTCAAGTTAAGAAAAACAATTATGCACTATCAAATATAACTCAAAACTCGGATCATGATAAAATAATATAAGACCACCTCGGAAACATCATATCTTTCTAAAAAGGAACCATTAAAAATCGGTTAGCTAGTGGCCGAGTGATTGCGTAACACACATACAAAAAAACATAGAGATGAATCGAAAACTTCCTCATTTTATGGAGTCGGTGAAAAAAAGGAAAAAAACGGGTTGCACTCCGGGAGTGCCGGCAGAAGTGAAAATTTGAAAATTAACGTTGTGCATTTTTGATATTTTGAAATAATTTTGCACGAATTGCTTTAATTACTTACGAAATTACTATAACTTATGTGGTAGAATACAATATTCATTTATTGCGATATCGTACATAAACATGACAACACGAACATTACGAACATTCGCTCAAGCGCCCTGCGCTGTCTTACGAACTTTCGATCGGGTCACGTGTCTTAACGCGAGTTTAAAAGTTTTTACCCATTCCAAAAAAAAGTGCTCAAGAAGTTTTTACTTCAAAAACATTGCTCTACCTTCTGTACAACTACCATGGATGGCAGGCGGGTAGAAGATTGCCACCTCTGCTATAATATTAAAATTTTCGCGATAACGACTCCTGTAATAAAAGCTAGGCTAAACAATAACATGAATCGTAAAATGGAACCCCATAAACTACTTAAAATTTACTGACCAACATATATACGATTCGGCGAAAAATCGATATCTTAAAATCGACGGAATTTCATTTTGAATAGCTTTGTAAGGTCAACGACAGCCAACACATTTGGAATGGTTGATGGATTCAAAGAATTGTATAAATATATGAGCTTAGGTAATCCTAACTATACCTATGTTTTGGATTGAGTTATGCAAGAGGGCGTTGTAACCTGAGAAGCATAAACCGTCGTTCCGAGAAACGTGCTTTGTAGAAAAACATCGAGGTTTTATCGATTCGAACTCGATATGGGGGCATAGTTGAGATTTAAAGCATACTATCGACTGTTTGAAATAGAGCAACAGCAATTAGTGAAATGGTTTCGTAAAGGAGCCACATATAACAATATATTTTGAAGATAACATCTCTGTTAACATGCTAGAGTCTAGTAACTAAATAATGCCTGTGGTTTTGCCGACGCTATAATTTTTCATCCAAAATATTGGATTTTGAGTGTCATTTTTATGTTGGAAGTCAGCTAACAAGCACACGTCTCTACTTATGTTAAGAGACAACTGTGGCACACAAACACCATAGATGTTACAGTTGCGCCTCTGTCCTAAAGCCGGGATGAAAGGCCTATTGTGTTAGTGCAATTCTACCGGCTGCCCTACCTTCCAGAATGGAACACGGCAGTGTCAATACACCGGAAGGAATAGGAAAGGCGGTGAATTCCTTTACGGGGAGGTCTTGCTGATCTATGCTGACTTATTGACCTATATTTCAACCTGTTGTCACCTTTTACGAGCTGCCTGGCAGAGAGGCAGATGAGGACCCGGACTAATACAGGGAAATCTGACTGGAATGATTGATTTTGTATCTTTGACGGGATTGGAATACCTATTTAATGTTATGATGTGATATTATAGACAATTCGTAAAACCAAAAAGGTTGTATATAAAACTAACAGCTCGCATTGTTTACAAAAGTTAAAACATGGTTTTCATTTTTTTAAATTATAAAATATTGTTTTGAGTTATGCTATTTTTAATTGCCGCTTATAAACAAATGTTAAGGCGATTTATTTGGTATTAGCCACTGTAGCTCTAAATGTTTTTTTTTTCGTTACTAAATGACACATACATGTTTGGAGTCTATCGCAGTAAACGCAAATTTCTATAGTTCGACACTATAAACTGAAAATCCATTGGGTTAGTCTCTGCAAACACCCAATCCAAATACTCTATGTACGTAATTTGTGATAATTTTGCATATATTCCAAACGCATGGACCAAGTATATTACCGAAAACAACAAACTAAACAGAAAATTAGAAAAAAACTGTATATATTAAGCATAAAACTAGGCGAAGGTACAACCGAGCACCCACAATTAGCAGAAGACACTCAGTCCCACTATGTAATAGGTGGCAAGCCCATCGCCAATCGGGCACATATCCAACCCCGAGCAACGTTAACTTTATTATATAATTGAAAACATACATTTTCTAATTTATTTTGTTACTCGACCCGGGAACTGAACCCGGGATCTCAAGAAGTCAAGTCACACGGGAGCGCTAGACTATAGACACTAAGTCCCACAATATAATAGGTGAAAAGACTATCGCTTGCCGGACAACGCTGTTTTAACTAGGAAATTTGAAAAAACACATTTCCTTATTTTTGTTGCCCCGACCCGTGGATTGAACCCAGGACTCCAAATCAGAAATCCAACGCCGAACGTCTAAGTAGATCACAGTGGCGATAATTTTACATAACATTTATAAGATACAAAATTTCTTACTTAATAAGACCCGAGCGTTATAGTAAAAAAAATTAATGTGAAAAAGAAGACAATAGGAACGCGGAATGCAATCTTAAACGTTGTTTGAAGGCATTCCTTCCACGAAACCATTTTCTTAGAAACAAAATAAACAATATTTGTAAACACAACTCTTAGCTTGTTTATATTCTTAAGTTCAAGGACTCAAGCGATAAACACTAGTGATGGTATAGTGAAAAAAAAACTTGACAAAGTAATAGAAAGTACAGAGGTTGCTTACTCCTTCTAAGAGGTTTCCTTATTGACATGGTTACCATAACATACCATAAAAAAGAGAGAGCAGAGACGGTTAACACGCAATGAAAAAGATATGAAAAATAAGAAGACATTTACAAAAAAATGTGATAGTCTTTGCTAGCGAGTTACAAACGTAGATAGAAGTAATAATCGAATAGAAAAGAACAGAAATTAATTTGATTTTACAATTTTGAGTAGTTTTGGTTTACGATTTTCGCAAACCTTAGATATTTTGTTTAAAAATGCTAATTTATTCTAGAAAATACTTTTATAATTTTATTCGATTGTAGTATGTACATACTATCACTAGATGGCGCTGAATAGAAGTTTTTATAACTATTTACTTTTTTTAAGCTCCGTTGCCAAAAACCAAAATACGAAACACTTATAGATTCGTCATGTCTAAGTTTTGACGCGGTTTAGCAAACAAAACGACGAGTTGCACTCCGGGAGTGCCGGCAGAAGTAAAAACTTAAATAATTCGTTGTGCATTTTTGATATTTTGGAATAATTTTGCACGAATTTATCAGTATGAAAGTACTATCATTTATGTGGTAAAATACAATATTCATTTATTGCGCTATCGAACACAAACATGACAACACGAACATTCGCGCAAGCGCCCTGCGCCGTCTTACGAATTTTCGATCAGGTCACGTGTCCTGACGCGAGTTAAGAAGATTTTACCCATTCCCAAAAAAAGTGCGCAACGCCGCTAAAGAAATTTTCACTTCAAAAATTTGTGAAGCTAAAAGTCGCACACCGTTCTATCTTGATCATTATTTATCACGGAATTCCTTCCAAGAAACAAAGCCTTGGAAAATAAACCTATCAAATATACAAACACAACTTTGACTCTGTTTACATCCCAGAAGTTACTCACTGTGTGCGAGGTATTTCATGACTAAATAAGGTAATTGTGTATTAAATTATTTGTTTTAACAATTAAATGAACTGATCTGACTTCGAAGCCAAAACTAAAATCCATACTAATATATACATTAGAATAAATGCGAAAGTCTATCTGTCTGTGTTGCGTTTTCAAGGCCGCAGTGCTGAACCGATTGTAATATGCTATAGAAAAGAACCAAGATTAGACTTAGGCTACTTTTTTTAAAAATCAACTATTATAGAGATGAAAGTTATAAAAATGACGTGTTCCGGTTCGGAGGGTGAGGTAGCCGGTAAACTTAGTTTTGCTCGAGGCCTTACATTCCGACCTCTGGTTGGCAACGCACCATTATCACCTTTGGTGTCTCTAGGGGGCGAGAATTTCTTACCATCAGGAAATCCGTCAGCTTGTTTGCCTTCCAATGTCATAAAAAAATCTATAGTATACTGACGAAGTCGCCGGTAAACAGCTAGTTTCCTCTCCTCTCTGTGGTCTAGAGGTACGGTGTTAGAATTCCTGACTTAAAAATTGATTTTTATTTTATTTTTTTAGTGTAAACTACGTTTGCCCGGGATTGGATATGTGCCAGCTGATAGGTTATCATGTATCACATTATGGGACTTAGTGTCTTTGGTGCCCTGGTGGTGATCAAGGGTGCGCTGGTGCCCCTGCCTATCTCTAGGGTGATACGAGTGTAAATGTACTACTTCTTCTATGTAACTAGGTTCATGGGAACTCTATCAAAATTGTTGGATATACTTTGGTTAGGATCTGCCTGGCAGGAAATCAGATGGTCTATTTTGCAAAGGAGCCCGGACCAACACAGAAATATACTCGTAGGTACAATATTTATTTTAGTAATTTACCAACAATTTGACCACACAAGTCAGCGGTATATTAGCTGTTCTTTATGGACAAACTGATTACAAACATTTGATACATACATTAAAGGTTAGGTTAGCTTTGTTGATTCTAAAAACTTACAAATTGTTTTAACTAACGCTGACATAGAAAAATGCTCCCATTGTTCAGATGTAAGGTATAACAAAACAAATTCTTGTAAGCTATGAGCGTATCTAAATTAAATATTTTGAGCACCTCTTTGTCGAGGGGTTAGCGTACTACCGAATAAATCGGTTTTTTTAATGATAGTGGAAGGCAAACAAGCAGATGGATTTCCTGTTAGATGGGTTTCCTGTCTAGAGATACCAAAGGCGGTAATGGTGGGCAGCCAACCTGAGGTCGGGATCTTAGGCCTCCAGCAAAAGTAAGTTTACCGGTTACCTTACGCTCCGAACCGGAACACGTCAACGGCAAGCATTGGACGTTGTGGTGGCAGGAATGGGTAAGGCAGTGGTACCAATCCGGATGAGTCACTGCGAAACTCTACCAAACCTAGTCAGATGTCACGGTGTTAGTGACGGTAACTGACTTGACTTTTACGAGCTGCCTGGCAGGAAGGCAAATGGTCTATTCTGCAAAGGAGCCCGGACCAACACGGACAGACATTTATTTTGATGAACGTCTAGATATCTGCACCTCTGGGTTTTGGTATTTGCTAAGTTTATTCTAGTATCTATTTAAGTATTTCTATGCATTAGAATCGTTGACTAACACCCATAACACAAGCATATAATTTGCTTACTTTGGGGTTAAATCCAATCTGTGTAATTTTTCCTGATTTTACGGTTACAATGTAAATCAAACATAATAAAATAACAATGATTAACTTGAAATTCTTGTTGTGAAATTGTTACTTGTTACAAAAATATAAAGTCATGCCAATGTAAATAAATAAATATCCCTAGACAGGTCACACAAATTGAATCTAACCCCAAAGTAAACAAATTATGTGCCTATGTTATGGGTGTTAGTCAACGATTCTAATACATAGAAATACTTAAAAAAGACATCAGAATAAATTTGATAAACACCCAGATCTGGTAATGTAGACATCAAAATATTTATAACTCAAATGCCTGACCCCGTTGGGAATCAAACCCGAGCCTCGCGGTTGGTCAGTGTAGTTGGCGTGTACTCTAGTCGCTCGACCAACGTGGCGGTTAAAGAGAGATAGGAAATGATTTCAAAATGGCCCCACGTCAATTTTATTTTTTGCATTTTCCTACAAGCAATTTTTAGAGTTCCGCTTAATAACTCAAAATCCACTAGCCGGACCATAATAAATTTAGTATCGGACCTCCTCGAAATCAAAAACTATCTTTCTAATGCAGAACCATCAAAATCGGTTGGCTATATCGTAACAAAAACAAGAAGTAATCCGTAAGAAACATAGGTACACACACACCTACTTTTTTTACTTTACCACAAGTACTTAGTTTTTGAATGAGGACCTACCATAAACAGTTTTTTTTAAATATCGGTTAAAAATATATATTATGTAGGTAATATTGTGTATCAGATGTATCACGTTTAGCCGTTTTATACTTTCTAATAAAACTTATTCGGTATAAACAAGTAAAACAGGTGATAGATTTAAAATGGCCTTTATTCGGCTTCCAATTTCTTTGTAAGCGACAATACCACTATAAAAGGGGATGTATGCAAGTGCGATAATGGCTTTGAGTTAAAGGAACACAAAGAAGTAATGCGGTTCGCTGCGATAACAAGTGGGGCTCGTAAACATAACCACCTACATATACCAGACAATAAACTAAAAGTTCAACGAGATAAGTTTATCTAACTTACTATTTCCTGTAAGTTTACGGTATGGGCTATAGTTATCATGCAATGCCGAACTTATAGTTTAACGGTCAATATTAATAACCTATCTACAGGTATAGATAGGCCTAGTTGAGTTTTGTTGCGAAGTTATTTTTGTTTAATAGTAAAAAATAGCAGCGGTTACCTAATCAACTTAGCAGCTGATCTAAAATATCACGATCTTTTATCTCAGATAGGTTAAAGACGCTGAGTAATGTATACATTTTTCATTTATGCTGACGACCATAAATCACATAAATGAAAAATGTATTAATTATTAAATATAACTTAAAAACTACTAGTCAGATTATGATAAAATCAATATTGAACTACCTCAGGATCATGACCTATCTTTCTAAAAAAAGTAAAATTAAAATTAGTTGAATAATAAAGGAGTAAACGCGTAGCCAATATACAAAAAAGTGTTAGTACGGTCAAATTGGGAACTCCTGTTGTAGTACTTTAAGGATTACCCACTAAGGTACACTCAAGGCGACAAAAACTGTACTTAAAATTAGTTACTTTTGGAAAATCTACAGCCACATGAAGCAACCATGCTACATTAAAAACGAAACTAAATAACTGTAATAGACAGTATTTAAATAAACTCGAATTATTATTACTATCACAAATTACTGCATCCAAAAAATCGATCAGGTAATATTAAAAGCAACATTTAAAAAAATCTAATTTTAAGGCAGCCATTAATAGTCTTAGCTAGCACCTAATTAGGAACCATCTGCCATATTAATATAACTTACAACCATCAATAAATCCAATTACTAAAACTAAAATCATAAACACACACCTTTCCTTAAGCTTTTTGAAACCGCGCAGCTGTTTTTATATTTCGCGAAGCCGTCATTATTTCGGACCATAACTCCAATTCACTATACAAAAACGGCCAACCCTTCATTGCCTCTTCCTTTTACGGTTCCACGAAAAGAAATAAAGTATGTGCGAGCCAAAACAACGGCTATAAAATCCAAATGACAGGGCCACACGCTTTTCACAAAGATGAGAAAGAGAGAGCAAGATGGGGAGCAAAAAATGGAAACTATAATTTCGCATTATGTAACA